>JASCZI010120856.1:118995-141582 GCA_036250425.1 Stylosanthes scabra
CTGCTGAATTTACAGTCAATTCTATTACTATTATAAAAATATGCATGATCATCTATATGAATATGTAAACCTACCCAAGTTTTGTAATTCTTGTGACCTTTATTATTGTCATACATTTCATTTTATGCTGAAAACATTCACATAACATCTGATCTATTAACAATGAAACATTGGTGGTGTTGGTATAACTAAAATTTGTATAGAAGGAAACACTTTACTGAGATTTGGTATCCTTAACCAACCAAGTTATCTCTAAATTGAACATCATCTCCACTCTTTAATACTTCATTATGTGTATGAAGTTGGTGACAAACTTTTGTTTGAAACAGGACAAAGTTTTTTTTTAGCATTGCCATCATTACACTAGAGGCCGGCAACATAGTGCTAAATAGGCATGATAATTGTATTTGCAGGGCTTAAAATAATAATTAGGAGAGTGCCAAAGGCACTTTACACGTTAGATTGATTGAGACTTTTGTGAATATTAGTCAATGTTTTTTTTATCTCATTGTGACAGATGGAGTGACCTGTTTAACCACAATGCCTACAGACAATTGACATTGAAAACGACTTTCATATTTTGGGTTGCATTAGCTGGTTCAGGAATTGGAGCATAGTTACCAGTTCTCTCATTTACCTACACAAATGTTACCACTTCTCTCAATTACCTACACAAATTTAGTTCTGCTTATAGCATACCAGATTCTATTCTCTCTTATTATTGGAGTCGCAGCCATTCAACTGTAACAAATTCAGCACTAAAACAAACGAATTGCTTACATACTTTCTAATGACTAGGATTGGTTGAAGAGTTTAGAAGCAATTAAGTTTGTTTTCCATGGCCACTTTTACGCTAGTTTGTTGTCTCTCTCTCAAAACCAATAATTGCTTCACAGTTTCATCTTCTTTTGCATCCTTAAATTAACTGCTTTTAAGGCTTTTAGCATTTAGAGACAACTTTGAAGGATTAGCTATGCTTAGAGAACAAAGAGGAATGAATTAGATGTCAAATTCAGGTTATTTTATTTTTTTTTCTCTTCTTCTTTATATGCAACAAAGGCTAGAAAACAACATCATCTTCAGAAATGAAGAAAAGAAAAGGGAAAAGCCCTGGGAAATGGGGAAATCTTAACACAGAGGCTCTACAAGCCATAACAACATCAACATCAACATCAACATCATCTACAACCCTACTCTTATATATGTACAAAGATGGTAGTAGATCAGATCACAAACAGAGTGAAACCCTCTCTCTCTCTTATCTCTCTACCTAGGTTGGTGAATTGCCCTTGGACTAACCCTATTGTTCTTCACAATCTTTGGTGCCTTCTCTGCATACTTTGGAACTTCAACAAATTTTGCACCTTTCTGCCATTTCAGTGATCCCATTTTCACCAACTCTTTCCCTTCTCCTCCTTCATCTCTTTCTTGCGCTGCATCAATCAAATCAATTACATCAACAAAACAATAAAAACCCTAATTACATTATACCACAAGAAAAAACTTACATTTACATGCTATATAGCTTAGATCTAAGAACAGTAACGAAAAGATAATGAAATTATTATAGCTTACTGTCAACAAGTTGATGAATCTCACGAAAGATAGCATCTTCATCGAAATCAAAGTCGAAATCATCGTTCTGGGGATCCTGGAAGCGCTCACGGAGCCAGTAGTCACGGAACCATGGAGAAGAGTGAACAAGGTCCCACCATTGATCAGAGAAATCCTCGACCGTACGGTAAGCAAGAGGAACGAACATGGGAGCGTTGGGATTCAAAGTAGAAGAAGAGGATCTTGTAGCGGACATGACTTCCATTGTTGAGTAAAGGAAAGAAGATAAGAATGAAAGTTTCAAGCTTTGATGCTTATCCATTAAGGGGTTTGAGGGGGTGCTATATATAGGGGATTAAATGGTCCAAAAGGGACATTGAGCACGTGACATGCATTGTCCCATACAAAATTAATTAATTAGAATGATTGAATCTATTTTTGTTTTATGATTTTTAAATTATTTAATAATTAGAATGATTGACGTTTACAATTTTATGTTAAACATACAAATAATATATTTTTTTTATGACTATTTAAATAGCAGTTTTTTTTGGGTGTCTAAGAAAAATTCAAACTCGAGACCTCTTATAATAAGAAATGAAATAATGTCATAGAATTACAGTATATTGAGATTTCAAGAATAATTTATTCAATAGTAATGTGTAACCTTCCATAAGTGTTGAATATCATATTATTTATACTTGAAAAGATGAAACGCAATATCAATTTTATTTTGAAATAAAAGTAGTATATGCCTATATGAGTAACATCATTGTCTCTATATATTTTTAAAAAATAAGTAAAAAGTAAATTATATTTTTTTATATTAAGTAGATAGAAAAATAAATTTCTCATCTAATAATTTAGTTTAATTTGGTGTGCTAAATAATTTAAGAGATTTTAGATTGAATCTTTAATAATATACATTTTTTACGCTTTAATATTTAGTAAAAGATACTAGATAATTTTAATTTTGTAAATATAAAAATAAGAATTTAATTCTAATATACTATTAGTAAATATGTATTAATTACGTAATGTTATATCGATAAAAATAATTTTAGCTTTTTGTCTTCGTAATTAATAATAAAAAAAATAAAATGTGATTATATTACCATATAAAATATTTTACAATGCATTAAAATTTGAACTTATAAAAATAATTAAAACTACTTTTTATTAAATTTGAATCATTTAAATATATTTTTTTAAAAAAATATTTTATTTAAAAAAATAAATTATATATTTTTAAAAAAAAGTCAATAATGTATTTTTTTTTAAAAAAAATTTATTAATAAATTTTTTTAAAAAAAATCATAAATTTTTTTTTTTTTCAAAAGCCAATTCCAACTCCTTCTGCGTTGCCATGCTGAAATGTTTTAGCATGCATTAAAATTTGAACTTGTAAAAATAACTGTAGCCTTATGGAAGAAATTTTTTTAAGACACAGCCTTATGGAAAGGTTATGTAGTTTATGTGTAGGGCGGAGGAGAAGCAAGGAAGGACCCGGTATTGGGATGGGTGAAAGTAACGGGTAACGAGGCAGCCACTGTTTTTGGACTGAACCAACACTATGGGCCCTTTTTTGCAAGCGTGCTTATCCTCATTCATCACCCTCATCGCACACTCTTTTACACGTCATTTCTTGTCTCATCCTTTCCTTCTCTCACCTTTCATGGTCGGTCATTAAATTTAAATTTAAAACTAACCATTTATGGCTATAATATTACTCTCTGTTAAATGGTTTTCGATATTGAAGAAATTATATCACTTTGGCTTTGCCTACTAAGGCTATATTTATAGACTAAAGCATTTTCGGTCCAGAACATTTCTACGTTGAACTCGGCTTTCTTCAATTAATTGAAATTATAGAACTCGTCTAAATAATTAAAAAATAAAATAAATTCATCTATGAAATTATCTAAAAATAGGTTATGATATGAAATATAAGAAGTCGATTTGTCAAAAGTTTAGAAAAAAAAAATATTTACTTTTATTTATTTAATTGTTGTGAGCATTATGAGTAATATGATAGTTGCATTTAAGTTATGGACACTGGATATTTATTTAAGAATTAATTCATGTGTATTATAAAGTCAAAAAAAAAATTATGCATATTATAATACATCATTTAGCAACACAGAAAAATATAAGTATTAGCACAAATATAAATTTTTGCGTACTAAAGCTTATATTTTTTCGTATTACCAAATTATGTGTACGAATGTGCACAAAGGCACATGTAGTATTATCATTTATTTAATTATATTAAAATTTTAAAAGCATTATTTTATTATTAGAGACGGTATATTAACACTAGTTAAATTATATTAAAAAATTACAATTTACAAATTTAATGTCAATTTAATCATTTTTAAAAAAAAAATTATTTCAATGCATTAAAAATTTCAAAAACTAAATTAAATAGCACTCCCTTTTTTAATAGATTAGTCGGTACAAAAAATATCATATTAAAATCACTATGTCATGGAGATTGGAGAGAATCTTAATCTTAATTAATCTATGTAATTAAGGGTGCTACGCTGCTATAAAGGGAAGTGTTGATAGTTAAAGAAAACAGAAAATTAGAAAAGTACGGTAGGGCCTACACAAATAATATATTGACACGTGTGAGTCAATCACTGTTGAGTCTGGTCCCCACACAAACACCTTCACCGTAACCTTAACCTTAGCCATCACACATTGGATAGATTTGTTTGGTTGTGCAGAGTGTTCCAATCTCCCAATCAACCATGTCATCATCATCTCTCAAAATTGGCATCGTTGGATTCGGCACCTTTGGCCAGTTTCTGGCAAAGACTATGATCAAACAAGGCCACACTCTTACAGCAACTTCAAGAACAGATTACTCCCAACTCTCCCTCCAACTTGGCATCCAATTCTTCAGGTAAGGAAGGAGGTTCATGTCTTGTCAATGAAGTAGTAAAATAATGAATATACTGATTAATTCATGTTGTGGAAAATAAATTGCAGGGATGTGAATGAATTCCTTGAGGCTGATAATGATGTCATACTCTTATGCACATCCATCGTTTCTCTTTCTGGGGTTCTTGAATCTATGCCGCTATCTTCTTTGAAGAGACCTTCAACACTCTTTGTTGATGTTCTTTCAGTTAAAGAGCACCCAAGAGAGCTTCTTCTGCAGGTACATACATATATGCATCGGTTCTTAGTTTAGTTGGATAAGTTGGATCATTGATTTTTTATTCCTCTAAGTTTTGTTGATAGAAATTGCCAGAGGAATCAAATATTCTCTGCACTCATCCAATGTTTGGACCAGAAAGTGGGAAGAATGGGTGGAAGGATCTTACTTTCATGTATGATAAAGTTCGAATTAGAGATGATGTTATCTGCTCTAATTTCCTCAACATTTTTGCAACTGAGGTAGACACTACTGCTCTTAATTTAACTGAAACAATTTCGATTTGTAATTGCTATTTATTGAATAGGGTTGCAGGATGCTACAAATGAGCTGTGAAGAACATGATAAATTTGCTGCTAAGAGCCAATTTATCACACACACTATAGGAAGGTATGCAGCTTTCTACACATTTAATTTGATCATCAAAGATATGATCACTAGATATAACTTTGGGATTTTCTTTCTTTGTTTTTTTACTAGGACATTGGCAGAAATGGATGCTAAGTTCACACCTATTGATACAAAGGGCTTTCAGACACTTGTTCAATTGGTACGCTTTCCAAAACTAGTCATGGGACAATCTTGTATAATTAATTGACACTTGACAATGACAACTTTAATTGCAGAAGGACAGCACCATGAGAGATAGTTTTGATCTGTATAGTGGATTATTCTTGCATAACAGATTTGCCAGACAAGAGGTATGGATCTCAAATCCTTTCAATAAGCTGTGTTAGAGAGAAAACAAATAATCATTCATTGTATCTATTGAGAAGCAATAAACCAAATAAATAGACTCATCCTTCATGCCAAATGTGCAGTTGAAAAACCTTGAACATGCCCTGCACAAAGTCAAAGAGATGCTGGTTCAAAGGATGAGTGAGGAGCTGGGTACAGAGAAGACTGCATAATTCTTTTGTAAAATAGTGATTTGCCCCCATTGATTAATGGGGCTCATTGAGATTTCATAATCCCTTAACTTTTATGGCTATTCATTTCTTGGACACCAAAGTGCCTTCTAATATAATAACTTGTTCACAATCATCCCACTGTATTGCATCTACCATGTTATTTTATGTGCTTTGACATCATTCAGCAAAAGGCAATGCTTTCACATCGTTTCAATGATGGTTCAAATATCTCTAAGCAAGGTGAACAAGAAAAGCAGGCCTTTGTAATATCTAATCTTCTACAACTCATGCAAATTCTTATAGCGGTACCATTCATTATTTGCAGCAGAAAAGAAAGAATAACCGGACTACAAATGAATTTGTCATATCAGCTACTCAACAAATGATGCCACATGACTATCACTTGATATTCTTGAATGACGGCAAGACAGCGATGAGAGGATCTCCATAACCAACTGCCTCTGTAAATCATAAACAGAAGAACAATAAGAAATTCATCAGCTTACTAAGTGTCTTTATTTCGAAAGCCCTATATTATAACTTAGTTTCGGTGGACACTACCTCCATCCTGAAAGAGTAACTTGAACACTTCTCCCGCCACATCCGACTGCAACATTTAAATTTAGATCAGCAGAAAGAAGATACTTCAGAATTACTCACAATTAAAGAGCCTAAGAAAAATCACCTTAACAGGAAGTGAAGTGCCAAACTGATCCAGATACCCTATTACTTGGCCTTCTTTGATGATATCACCCTGCATATTTCAAAAAGGAAAAAAAAAAAAAAAAGAGATGTTGCAGACATGGTAGTGCTGAATCAGGAATATGATCATGAAAGTGATTTGTAACCAGTAGAATGAACTGAAGACCCACAAGAAACATGCCTATTCAATTATAGGATAGCATATATATAATTAGCTTAGTAGAAAATCTCATTCCACTTAGATTTGTATTCCCAGGATAAAATATCTAATTTATATCTTTCATTCATAAGTTTGTATAGAAAGAAAGACTTTATACTGCAATTTTTACAAATTATGGGTCAACTTAGAGAGCCTAAGATGCATTTCATTGATACAGTTGCCACAAACAGAATCATCAGTCATAATAATTGGTTGATTATTTAGAAACATAATGGTGGAGGAAGGACAAAGCGTCATGCTAAACGTACCTCTTTACAGATAGGAGGCTGCCTCTTCCCTTTCACGGTTCTACCACTCCGGAATAAACCAACCTGAAAAAGACAGACAGAAAAAAAGAAAATAAAAATCCATTCTAAAATTCTACAAGGCCTAAGTAGACAATAACAAACCAGCAAAAGCATAGTTCAGCTGAAAATAGTTAAAGATACCGTAGGGGATGATACAAGGACATAAGTATTGGGACCAGAAGCATCCAGTGCTGCTAACTTTGATGACTTCGCCAAGGAATCATTCAGAAATGGATTGGTCTTTCCTGGAGATGATTTTTGTTGTGGTGGTGATGGTGCTGGGGTAGCAGCTGCTGATTCCGCCATAGGTTTAGTCGGAACCGGTGGTGCTGTAGTTGGTGAAATGTTGGATAGAGGAGCTTTAACCACTCCAATTTTGCGCTTCATATGCATCTCAAACTCTCCAACCTATCAAAATAGAAGTCAAGTAAGGCCATAAACAAACCAGATTCAGAGTTTCCTTTCATGGACAAAAGCACCATTATCCAATAATTTGCCAAACATATGTTGAATAAATAAAATTGATTGCATTCATAAAAAAGTTTCATCACACGCAGCATATTAGAGGACTTACATTTTGTTACATATTTTCAATAGAAACTCCCAAAAAATTTCATACCAAATAACTATACACATTAGAAGGGAAAAGCAGTCTGGTATTCATTTCATCATTTTGTTTATACTGCAAGTGATTTCAAGTTTTACAAGGAGCGAAAACAAGAGACAAGAAAGGTCACCTTTACTTTAAGTTCAGCAATCTGAGTCTCATCACATACATCTGTGACCAAAGCCTGATCATAACCGAATGACACATATTTCAAGTCAGGGAAGGAAAAGTTCAGAAGATAATGATAGATTGTGAATAAAATAGTTGTCAAACCTAAGGTCTTTAGTATAATGGTAAAAAATATTCAATATTGATGTCAAACCATGTTTGTGGTTCAGATTTCAGAATACTTCTAGGGTAATTTTAGAGGTTTAGAACCATACTGGGGACATGGCTATTTCATAAATGCAATTCTGTATATTGGAAAAATAGAAGTCATCAATCACAAGGAAAAAAGTATCTTATCCTATGTCCTGCTAAAAGCTTACATAGAGATTTTCTATTTGTGGCCATACTATTGCTGATTACCATCAATTATATGATTTATCAAGAATCAGCAAAATGAAGTGTCAAGAAAATTAAAGGATGGATTGCAGGAGACCTCAAATCCTTTAGGAAAAGTAGCAGCTTGATTTTTCTCCAAAGGAAAGCTTTTCAAAGAAGCTGCATCATCATAGCATGATTATCAGGCCTTTAAAAGCAGAGAATGTCAAGAAACAAACTACTTTAACTGCCAACTTTTTTAGAGCATAACAGTGTCATAACATGTAACTTCCAAGAATTAATTCTCGGTGAAGAAAAATTACAGAAGTTAGCAAAAAAAGGCCTTTTTTTATTTTCCAATGATCGTTTTGGGAGAGAGACTGAGATTGAGGGACTGAAACTGAATTAAGTTTGTTATTGTGTTTAGTTTAAAATTTAGTAGGAGACAGAAACTGAGAGATAGAAATTAAATTAAGTTGACGGAGAAATAACAAAAATTCTGAGTAAAAAAAAGTTTTTAAAATTTCATTCTCAGTCCCAATTCCTACTATCCGGAGGTAGTAATACTGAAATAATTCTGGGACTGGTAGTGAAATTTTAGTTCCAGACGCCTACCAGACTTTACATTGATATTTGTGAATTTTCAATTTCAATTCCTTCATCTATTTTCTTTTATACAAATATAAAACTGTAGAACTCGTAAAATAGATAAAAATAACTGCTATAAAAGTTAGAAATCTTCAACCAACAGCAATGAAGAACATAAAATAACCCACCATCAGACTTGGTGATGCTGGTAGGTTCAGCTGTTTTCTGATGACAAGATAATTGTGTTTGCTTCCACTTGGAAGAACGAGAATCAATGTGCTTCTCACCCATGGTTAAACTCGGAATCAAAAACCTACCTTCAGAGCTCCTTCCAGCATTATGGATGGTAAAACCAGATTTCTGAAGAGAGAACTGAATATGGGACATGGTGCCTATGGGATGATCCAAAGTTAGAACACAATGATTAAAGTATCTAATTGCAATTGTTTTCATAACTATGATGATAAGCAATATATGCATGCATGCATACTTAATATGGAAACAATACCTAAAGTGATGGTTATTCACAAAATCATATATTGTAGTTCATACACGATTTGATTCCGATCTAGTTAGTGCAAAATTTACCATAAAAGTCAATAACAAATTAACCATTTTCACTCTGTTTTTCACCCTAAGAAAAATCAACGATGGAAATGCTAAAACAAGAGATTAAAAACGATAACAAAGAAAACGGAAGAATCAAAGTATGAAGCACATTCAGAGAGTGAAAAACTGAAATTAATACCGATTATTATGAGAGAGAATGAGAGAAGGAAACGAAGGAATTGAGATTTTAGAGAGGAAAAGAACAAAATTATCTAGACCTTTTTAAAATTCGGACAAAATTACCCTGATTGGAAAATACTGATTTAGTGTACACCGGTATCCCTCCATTTGTTTGGCCACACACAGATTAATGAAATTTGATGATGTGGACGAAAACAGTGCTTAACTGGCCGTAACAGTGCTAGAGTCTACAACCCAAACCTTCCTTCCAATAAAACGGCGTTGTTTCTCCCATTATCTTCGGACCATAATTCTTGAAATTGGGATTAGAACACCAACACCCCCAAACCAAGCTCTCATGTTCCTTGCTGCTACCGTTCTTCCAAATGGAGAGCAATGGCGGCTCGTCAATCTCTAGGCGAAGTGATGATGGCGACAGAGGAGAACATTCGTCTTTAGAGACGCAAGGTTTCTTCTCTGCGAATATGGGATGTGAGAGGGATGGAGCTGCTCCCAAATGCCACTGCCGTGTTTATGCTATACTTAAATGAATAGTATTTAACACTATTTAATATATACATTATGGGAAATTTTCAAGTATATTAGGCGGAGCAAAAGTAAATGCTAAAGTGGAGCCAAAAATTAGTTTCTAAATGAAAAAGATTAAATTAAAAATTTTAAAGGGCTAAATTTAAATTTTAGTATAAATTATAATAAATAAATATGAGTTGGGAAGGCCTTTTCTCCTTATAATGTATGAGGCTCTGCCACTATAATATATATATTAATTAAAATTAACGGTTTGAATGGGTCACTTTTTAAACCCAAATTTTTTTTCTTTCTAACAAAGATACTCCTAAATGCATCGTTCATGAAATTAAATACGTGAAATTCACAACCAATATTTCCTTCTTATTATTCGTATAAATATCTTTTTGCATTCACAAATGAACCTCTGTTCCACATGCCCAAAAAAAAAAACCTCTGTTCCACATGCCAGAAAAAAATTAAGAAAATGGAAACTCATGAACTCTTTCAGTTGGCATATACAACTACACGTGACTTCTAACTTAACCACATCAACAAATATGAAATCCATCAACTCGTTCACTTTCAAAATTCAATTGAACCTCTTCTAATTTTTTAAAGACTATATAATACAGTTGATGTCCTAACCCCCCTTCTCCCTCTTTGTTAAAAGCACTTCCAATAACGAACTAAGCAAGGAATATCATAAATACGCTGGTACCAATTTCTCCACATCAACAACAACATAGGAGCATCCAGGAAGATGTAATTTATTGCCTAGGCAAAGAAAGTATATGAGCTACACGAAGTAGATTTAACAGAAAAATCAAGGTAATAAATAGTAGTGGCGTCATCAACATCAACATCAACATCGATGGGGTGGAGAGAAAAACTGAGCAATCCAAAAAGAAAAAGGGAGTGCTGCTAACAAAATCGAGGAAGGAAAATGATTTATGGAAAAAGAAACAGTGTCGTAATAATGATTATGATTACCGTAGATTTTAATTGATGGCTGAGATTAAGTCTTGTATATTGTTAATTTTTTTTAACACGGGAGCCATATGCTAAAGTAGGTTATCATTAGATTTCACGAAAATATATATGTTTGATCAATTAAATTACGGGGTTTGTTAGGTTATACTAAAATTAGCTATTAAATTAATTATCAATATAATATATGTTAAAATATAAAATATATGTACAGTTTAATTTATTTTAATACGTATTTTATATTTTAATGCGTATTATATATTAGTAATTGATTTTTTGTGCAAATATAATTTTTTTAAATTACTTACTCATACTTTAGAGAGGTTTAAGGAAAATTCTCCTATGCTAAAGAGGAAATCTTGTAGCAGGGAAAGAGTGTTGGTGACAAATAAATTGTGGGGACGCGTGACTTTTGACATAGGGTTAGTTATGAATAATAAGGGTGATCAGAGTGTGAGTTTAAATGGGACCCAAATTAATATCATTTTTTTTCTCTTTTTTTTATCCTTTATTATTTTTCTAATTACAATTTTGTTTCGTAACATTACTCGTTGGAATAACGATTAATTAAATTATTAAGAAATTTTTTTGGCTCGCTTAAGACTCATAGTTTTGGATCTACAAAATGACCTTATGAATAGCTTTTTCGAGAAAGAACAAAGTTAAAGAAGATATGAGACTTTTTTGTTTGTTTGTAAAATTTTAATTGTTATTTTTATGTGGGTAAAGTTTTAGGTGTTAGGTATTAGATATGTTAAACCCAATATTTTGGGCGATAGGAAAAATATAGGATGGTATTTGGAGATAAGTGCTATGATCTTGATGCCGTCTCCCTTCTAGCCTATGTACTCATACTTGTGTTTGCTTTTGTATACTATGTGCTAGTACTTATGTGTTACTCATGTGTTTGCTTTTGTATAATGAGAATTAGCGATTTAATCTGGTGGCATATGTGAAAAGGGTTAAATTTCATCCAATGATCTTGATGTATTCCATGTACTCTTCAAATAATTTATAAATTTAAATATGATAATTGGTTCTGTTTGTAGCAACTAAAAGCAGTGTCACACATCTATTAAAACGTGGACATTATGGGTCGCAGACTCTATCAAGACTAGTTGTCACGTCCTTACTTAGGATTGTATCATCAAATGTTGTATATCAAGTCAGGAAGGTCATAATGACGAGTCGGCTGAGGTCAACGCATCATCTTAGGTTATCTTTTAGGCTTAGAGTGCATCCATAAAGGAAAGATGCATGTTGGGAAAGAGTTTAGACGATGGAATTTTGTTGTTAATAATTGACGGGATTGTTTGTTTGGGGCTCTTTGGTTATCCCAGCCAATATTCAAATTTATCTAGGGATGGATAAACATAACCTAATGTGAAGTGCATATGAGACAAAAGTTATTATCATCGAAAGAAACTTTTTTTAATATTTTTTGGTACGCTTCAATAGCGGTTGTAATACGGCTGAATATTTTTTAGTACATTTTGAATACAACTGAGTACGTTTTTGATACTACTAAATATACTTTTTGTTCAAATAAATTCAAAATTATGTTATTGAGTATTTTTTATTTTTAACTTTCTTTTTATTCTAAAACTGTTTAAATACAAAATTTCATATGGTAAATTGATTATTTAATATGTTAAATAGGTTCAAGATTTTGTTTTCATTTCCAAGGCATTGAAAGATTTTTTTTACCAATCCTCATACTTCGGTTCAGATTAATTTGTTTTTTTTATTGGCTTTGTTTGAACATGTCAAACATGGGATTCAAAATGGAAACATCTATATCTTTTATTTAATATGGAGAAATTGTTTTATTTTGATGCTGCATATAATGCTTGGAGATATGCCCTGAGAACACTAGGTCACTTGTATTCTCACATATTCTTGGCATTGAGTGGATTAAATTGCTGCTCAGAGAGACATTTTTTTGAATTCGATATTGACTCATAAGGATCCAACTAAATTCAGTTATAAAGATCGTGATGATTTGGACAGAATTGTTGGGGTCATATAACTCCTCAATAACTCCTAAACTTAATAAGGGACGTACGACAGAGACTATGTTTGGCCATATTTTTTACCAAGAAAATAGCAGAAGACTTAGATTATATTTGGCATATTTTCTTATCATCTTTATCAAGCATTGTTTATTAACAATATTTAAATCCATTGAAACTATTTTTAATACTTTTTGGATACGGTGGACTGAGTACTTTTTAGTACGCTTTGAATACAACTAGGTACATCTTGGATACGACTAAATATACTTTTTGTTCAAATTAATTCAAAATTGTGTTATTGAGTCATTTTTTATTTTTAACTTTTTTATCCTAAAACTGTTTAAATACGAAATTTAATACGTTAAATTGATTATTTAAATGTTTATATATAAATAAAAATGTATTTAATTAGACTTAAATTTTAGAGTTCCTTAATTCATATTTAGGGTTTATCTTAAATTACATAAACTAAAATTAGGACATTTGGATAATATTGGATAAAATAATAGGACATTTGGAAAATATTGTATCATATTTGATTTATATGGAATGCATGGAAATAATTATAAATAAAGAAATTAAAGACTTACCCTACAATTATCGTTTATAGTGGTTAATTTAACCATATAAAGTTTAGGGTTCATTAATTTAGATTTAGGGTTTATATTAAATTACATGAACTAAAATTAGGATATTTGGATAATATTGGACAAAATGATAATCAATATTAAATTATGACATTTGGACAATATTGTATCACATTTAATTTAAATGGAAGATATGGAAATAGAGTAATGTTACGAAACCAACATTATGGGATCAATAGGGAGTCAATAAGTGTAATTGGAAAAATAATGGGTGGTAAAAGAGGAAAGAGAAAAAAAGAAAAAAGCATATTGACCATTCATTGGCTAACAAATTATAAGTTTTCTAAATTTTTTTATAAAAATATTATAAGTGAAGAAATAAAAGATTCACCTTATAATCAGCGTTTACAATGGTTAGGTTAATAATTTAAACTTTACGGTTCATCAATTAGGACTTAGGGTTTATATACAATGCTACTTTTTTTTTTTTTTTATCGTTTAGTACAACTTTATCCCCAAGGGAAATTAAGTTAATCCATTATTACAAATATATTTATTAATATCCAATTATATAAAGTTGTTATGAATTTTAAACAAAGCATCAAATCATAAAACTTACTATTTATTTTAATTCTAACACTCTTTCTTTATTTTTCCTAATTTTATTATTTTTTAATTACTTGATTTAATATATATAAGATATGAAGAATCTTCAATAACGACATATGCAAAAGATTACCGAAAAAAAAAAGCTCATATCATATATGCAAAGGAAAGAATCTATTATCATTTATATACATGGTAGTATGCCCATTATTATTAATATTGTGAAGTTTTTCGAAATATATAACATAGTAAAAGTTCTAATTCAAAATTAAAGATATCCTTAAAAATTTATAAATTGTATCAAACATTTAAAGACTCTTTTCTCTTCTTGTAAATTTTACACATGACTTATGTAAATGTCAAGTTGGTGCAAACTTTTTTTATTCTTATTATATCATTAATTAACAAAAAGAGATGAGTAATTATTATGTTGGAATTAATCAAGTAAACTTATTACTGCCTCATATGTGTTCAGTCAATGTTCTTAACTGATTATCGAGAATTTAGATTGATAATGGATGACTATGAATAAATTAAAAAGGAAAGAAATAAAATTAAAGAACGTAGGAATTTAGTATGTCCAAAGATCCTTTCTTTTCTCTTTTCTGCACATGTGGTATCTATAAAAATAATAAGTTATAGCAAATTACAAATATACAATATATTCCTGGAAATTACTATGCAGTTTTTCGTATTTATAGGCCATCAACTACCTAGACACAGTGGATGGTAAAAGGGAAAAAAAATGATATTGATTTTCTATTGTTTCTCTAATATTGACTATTAAGACTTTCTCTAATGATAATCATCCATTAAACAATCAACAACTATTAAATCTAATGTAATTTAGTTAATTTTTTCTTTTTGAAATGTCACGTTCCTATGTTTTAGGGAAGTGCCGTTTTCTATCTAATTTAATTTAAATTTAATACATAAATCTCTCTAATTTTCTTCACAATTAAGTAGTTACATTTAATTTATTTTTCTACGCTCATTATAACTAAATTCTCATTGTTAGTGTGGAACTTTAACAATGGAAATTTAAATTTACCTAAATTTAGTCTGTCATGTGAAAATTACATCAAAAGAATAATTTGAAACACAAGACTCATATAAAATTTAATGATTGATTGTTAGGTAACTTTCTGTATTTTGGTTGGATAAATTTGTGTCGGTTTTATATCCTATGTTTATAATTCACTATTTATATAATTATATATATTATTTTAGATGTGTTTATAATATATTTTGTATGTAATTATATTTTTTTGGATGTGTAAAAAATATTTGACTTACATAAATTTATAATACATCTAAAATAATATAAAAGAAATAAAGTATGTTTTTAACACATCTAAAATTATCTAATACATATATACCATTAGGTTTGTAGCTTTGGATTTCATTAGGTTGATTGTAAGTTTTAGTTTTAAATTTTATGCTAAACTTCCTATAAATAGAGTTACTCAAGTATATAGTCAGTTATTGTTTTCTTCAAATTTGTATTTTGAATATTTGAAAAAGGAGATATTAAACATCATATCTATGATGTGTGTGTTTCAAATTTTTTTTAAAAATTCATGTAATGAAAGGTTGAACAAATGATAAATCTAATAGACACTTAGTCGCACCATTATCTAATATATGAAAATACCTTTTTGTGTTGGACTTTGGGGAAAAATTTTTTAAATAAATAATATTAAAAAATTATTTACTAAAATTCATTGTATTAAAATTATTTTCCAATTTCCACTCTATTACCAAAGGCGATACTGGGCTAAATAATGTTTAAAAGTTTTGCACTAGTTTCGGCCTAAGGTGGTATTAAAATACACTCAGTACCGTCTTACGCCGGTACTGCATACCGCTCCTATAGGGCCAGTATTGACCTTATATCAATATCGCCCCATTTGAAATCGGTACTGGTTTAGAACGATACTAAAATTTTGGGGCCTATAAAAAGAGCAAGAAGGTGAGCAATTGATGCAAAACACAATCTCATACACTCCCATCATACAAATGGCACAATAACTATTTTATTTCGTAGTACATTCCAATGAAATCATAGTCCGCCGAGAGAAAGGGGCATAATTCAAGTCAAGTGCCCCAGTGATGTTTGCGCATAACTGCGTTAATACATTGTGGGAGCTGAAACATCTTATTATGTCTCATCTTCGTCTGGAAGGCAGTCGGAAAATCGGTCATCTAGCATATCGATTTCCGAAAAATTACTGCAGATGATCGATTAGAATACTGACCTTCTTGGATTAGCGAGAATAGCCATGTATGGATGATGTTCGAGGTGCATAAGAAGGTCATGGAAGATAACATTATGGAGTTCTATGTGGAGATGTGTCACGAAACGAGCGGGAACATGACTACGTTCCTCTCATTGGGGCACCACTGTGGAAACCTCTGATAGATCCACAACATTATCAATGGTGTGCACCCGGCAATGTTAGTCATGGCTCGGTCACTGGCGGGCATAGGCAGTGATATGTATAACATAGTACAGCATACGAACACCATATATTGTCTGACTTGTCTGGAAACAGTCAGCATCCAATCATCAGCATAATGTAGAATCTGGCATACTGCCTAAGTATATCCGGCGACCCAACCACAGGCGTATGCTGCACACGTTCTCTGAGCCACGTCGTCTTTATGGCGGCATACTCGTTCTTCCCATCTCTTCTCAACGGAAGCCTCACTCCCAACAACTCCTCAACCATCCCCCCATGGGTCTCCCGTACCACTGCTGGAAATCTCTCACGCAGCCACCAATAGGTTCGCCATCGGTGCGGAAACTAAGGTGGTAGGCCACATCCTGTAACGTGATGATCGCCTCCTCCCACGGAAGATGGAATGTATGTATGTGTTTCGGGCCGCCAACGCTCAACAAATGAAGAGAGCAGCGGACCGTAAATGTCAAAGTATCTTATCAGCAACGGTCCCTCAAAACTGGCATCCTGTATGTACAGTATAATCGCCCGTGGGGGGGCCACGACAATGCTACCGCGAAGCAGCTCTAGCACGCGCGGAATCTGCAATGTTGATTCAAATAAAATTTAAAACTCCTGAGCACAAATTATAAATTAATTAAATTTCAATTAAATCAAATTTAAAAATTGTCCCTTATATATAACACTGTTCATTTTACTAATAACATAAAACTATTAAAAAGGAATAGCTAAACAAAAAATTCTAAGATTAAAAATATTTAAAATTATCCCTTAAAGATTAAATGTATCATTAACATTATATGATAAAAATTTATACCCTAAACAATACATACGCACTACCATTAAAAATTTAAAACATAATTTCTAAACTTAAAATAATTACTCACATCAAAGACATAAAACATAATTCCTAATGTACATTAAAATTAAATAGTAATATATGCTAAAAATTAAATAATCACTAGCATTATATAATTAAAGTGTATGCCCTTACGTAATCACTAGTATTAAACAAATTAAAAATAATTTCCAAACATTATATACATACCTGTTAACATCAAATAATTAAAATCTATACCGTACACATTTTAAACATAGTCTAATCATAGTTAATATAATATGAAAGAGAGGAATTCTTACTTGGATCGGAAGTCATCCGCACCAATCACATGTGTCTCTCTAGTGAGCCTATTGATGTCCAAACTATGCATTGCTGGCTGTTGTTGGCCACGCCCAACGGTTCATCCTCGTCCTCGGCCGACAGGTTATCGCTGTCCGCGCCTCGCCGTCTGACTTTGATTACCCCTTGCCATAATAGAATTAGGAACTCTTTTTTTACTAGAATGTGAGAGAAATAGTGATTATTTACCAAAACAAGTTACCATTATCGGTCATATATATACACGCATATTAGCCCAGTACCGACCCATTAGGGGGGCGGTATTGGTATTTACTCAGTACCAATTCATCAAGAAGCGATATTGGTATTAACGCAGTGCCGGTCTAAGGCGATATTGAAATAAGGCGGTATTGAGTATATTTCCATACCGTCTTAGGCAGGTACTGGTGCAAATTCTTTAAATATTATTTAGCCCAGTACCGGCCTAAAGCGGTATTAAAATATATCCAGTACTGTCTTAAGCTGGTACTAATAACAGAATGAAAATTGAAAAATAATTTTAATACGATGAATTTTGGTAAATAACGTTTTAATATTATTTATTAAATTTTTTTTTTGGACTTTGGTTCTATTTAATTCAATCTTGGGCCAAATGTATTTCTTGTATGAACAATATGGTAATGTAAAATATGTGATATTCTGCACACATGCACTTCACTGGTAAGAATAAAAACTAAAATATGTTATGCCTAGTAAATACAATGATGGTATGAATTAAAATGATGTCAAATCTGTTACGGTCCGGCCCAATAAGCTCCAATCCACTAATCAATGGCCAATTTACTTAGCCCATAGATTAAAGATCAGACTAAAAAAGGAAAGATTCGATAGAATCAGAACGAGATTCTATCCAAATCTTAACCACCCGCAACTATATAAACTAGGGGAAGCACCCCCTAAAGTACGCATTCTCTTAACCCTAATCTCCTATATTAGCCCTAGAATACTTATAATCCTAATTCTGGGATTCTAGTGCTATTCTCTCATCACATCAACCACCTTATTCGGATTCAGCCCTCGGACTCTTCCGAGTGCTTCCCCTAAAAAAAAACACTTTCTCTTCCTCATTTTCATTGTTTTTTCTCTCTTACAACTAAAGTTCATTGGATCATTGTTCGGTACATCTGTGCTTAACAAAATCCATAAATGATTGAATATGAAATATGATAAGAGGAGTATGAGACAATGAAGTTGAACTAGAATAATAAACTTTAATTAAAGTTTAAAATGGAAAATGTTCTTTGTTGTTGGTTAATAAATCATTGATTATCAAACATTTTCTTATATAAAAGAGCAATGATTTAGTAAGATGGGAAAGAAGAAAACAACAACCATTAAATTAACACTAATAATATTTGTAGGTCAAAAAATACTAAATCGCATTAGATAAACTTGGAAACAAGTTAAAAGGTGCCTATTTTCCGTGCATACACCTCTGAATAATAACCCAAAAATAATATAGTAAACTAGTAAGGATTAATGAACAATAAGTCAGAGTCACCATTAGCACAAATATTGACTTCAACAACACTAGTTAATCTCATATTGCAACATTACTATAAATAATTCACTTATCATTAGTTAGAACATGAATTAAAAAAAAAAAAATTGATGAGGATAACTAAGAATTACTTATTCTCGTACTTTCCCCGATCTAGTAAATAACTAAATATCAAAAGATGTTACCAATTACTTTGGTAGAATAATACAATAGATAAAAACCACCTATATTTATCAAATAGAAATAAAAGAATTTAGTTTATTTCAAAATTTAATTTTATCTTTTATCCACCTGCATGCATTGCTTGTGTTAGAAAGAGAGAGATAATACACAATAGAAAAAGATTGATGAGAATTATGTATTGCAATTGTAAGAGAATTATGCGAGAGATATGTCTCACATATTATAATGAATAGCCTATTTATAGGCAAAGAGAGAATCACAATAATAATAAACTAATATTCTATAATTATGAATAACATCGTACTAATAAATATAAATATCCTAATTGATACTAATATATTCTAATATCCCCCTCAAACTCAAGTGTCGACTTGAGTTTGTAACTTATTTAAAAAATAAATAGATTAAGAAATTTCAAAACAAGGTGCAGACGGAACTGCCGGAACGGGTTCCAGACGAAATTGCCAGAACGAGATGCAGACTGAACTGCCGCGCGCGCAAAGAGATTGGCGAAACTGCCAGAAGAGTGTAGATGGAACTGCTGGAATGGGTGCAGACGGAACTGCCACGGAGGAATTGGCGAAACTGCCATAACGAGATGGAGACTAAACTCCCACAAAGAGGTTGACGAAACTGCTGAGATGGAGACGGAACTCCTACAAAAGAACTAGAGAAACTGCCAAGGTGGAGACGGAACTCCCAAAAGAGATTGACGAAACTGGCGAGGTGGAGACGAAACTCCCAAAAAGAGACTGGCGAAACTGCCGAGGTGAAGACAGAACTTCTACAAAGAGACTGGCGAAACTGTCATGGGAGAGCAAAAGGACCACAAATCTGGTATTGGAGGAAACAAGAACATAAATCTTTGTGTACGCGAAAAGTCAAGGAGAATCCAATAATATAATCAGTTATGGAAAAGATGACCAAAAAGAAAGGAAAATGCATTGCATGAGAATGATTTTCATGCAAGAACCAAAAGACTAGAAAGTTTCATGGAGGATACCATGGTGTAATCCCCATCGAAAAAAATTTGGAAAGAACCTAAACTCTTAATACCATGTTAGAAAGGGAGAAAGAATACACAATAGAGAGATTGATGAGAATTATATATTGCAATTGTGAGAGAATTATGCGAGAGATGTGTCTCACATATTACAATGCATAACCTATTTATAGGCAAAGAGAGAATCACAATAATAACCTAATATTCTATAATTATGAATAGCATCATACTAATAAATATAAATATTCTAATTGATACTAATATATTCTAACAACTTAATCACAAACTCTAGTTTAAAACTATTCATTAGTAAAACAAGAATAATAAAAAGAAATAATATTCACACACATACATGAATCATACATACACAAGTGAGGAAAATTAATCAAATGTACAAATTATATCACACCATTATCATTTATTTTTGTTCTCTTAATAATATATAAGCTAAGAAGCATTTTGGATGCTCTAGGGTATATGGTAATTCAATGATCTTAACCGTTGATTTCAATTATAAAATAATTTTAAAATATATATAAATTAAAATAAACAATTAAGATCACTAAATTACCGTAAACTATGTGGCACCTAAAATGTTTCCTATAAGTTAAGGAATGTTGACATGAAGAATCTCCCTAAACTCCAACCTCCTAGTTTCATCATAGAATGTCTTATACTTGTTAGGCCAATATGTCAACCAAATCCAACCCCTAATCTCCCACTCCATTGTTTTGCCCTTAGCACCTTTATCAACTTTCCAACACACACTTTCTCCATACTCATCCCCAGCAAAAATAACCCCTCCTTGCCTAGTAAAAGGTCTATAAGCACTAGAGTATCTATCTTTAAACCATGACTTTGGATTCACCAATGCAACCTTTGAAGGCTTTGATGAGAACACTTCCCTACCATCAACACTATCATGGAGGATCCAGTTCAAATTCGCGGTGTACCCGTAAACCGATTCCTCGAATTTCCAAGGCTTCAGGCTCACGGTTGACGACTCGGCAGCCGAGAAATTGATCCCTACTTGGGGATTTGGTGGCTGGAATGAGGCTTCTATGCCTCTTTCCACACCAATCTCTATTGATGGATTTTCTGAGGACTTGCCAACAGATAAGCTCAACACTTGGTGTTGGACCATGGGAGTAAGTTGCAACAATATTCTTGATGGGAAATATTTCTCAGATGCCCCTGCTCCTCTTTCTCTCAAAAGGCTCTCATCTACTAGTTTCAACACATCACACCTATAGCAAAATCAATAATAAACAAAGTTTAAGCATATATATTTGGAAACAGAAAATCTTAATGGTTATCTATTTTAATTTATTTTGGCCAATATTTTTAGTTAGTAGTCTAATACTTTTAATTTTATAGCCTATTACTATAAATTGTATTGTCATGATAAGATTACTCAAACCAAAATATTTAAAATAACTTCAACATTCATATATGCAATTTCTTTTATTATTTAAAATTTAATTTTGATACATTAATGTCAAAGAATTTTAGATATATATCTAATTACCTACTACTATGTGAATAAAAAAATAATTGAAAACTACTCACATATATTTATGCAAAGACAATAACTAAGAACCATTCGATAATTTGGTATATATATTTGACTTAATTGATCATCGTAACACAAACTCATATCTTAATTATTATTTTACGAAATATTTGCATAAGTTTTATACAATAAATAAAAATTTTAGAAAAATGCTTTCAACTTTTTTAGAAAAAAACCATACAAAATAGCTATTAATATATAAGGCAGAAGAACTTTATATATCTTGACCTATAATTATACCAAATTTGTAAAGTGGAATAATAGAAGAACTTTAATAATTGATGGTATGCATTGAATTACCTTATGTTATCAATGTTGACAATGATGTCTATCCACCTTTCTCTGTTTATGACTCTGTGATTGAACTGAAGAACACCTTCAAGGTGATGATACTTGAGAGAGAATTGAAGCCTCTCATCAGCTGCTAAATAGTGTTTGTGATTTGAATGCACAACATCCATGCTTATAACAGGGCAATACAATTGAACTTTCCATAGCCCAAGAGTTGAGAATGAATAAGAGTACAGAGGAGATGGTGTTCTCAGCATCATGTTGTGATGATGATGATGATGATTTGGTTCATGTTCTTGAGTCTCCACAATCCAATTGGTTATTGCAAGGTTCATAGAACGCATCCATTGTTCTTCTAGATTGTTCCCCAACATCTTCATCAACAACTTGGAAGCTTGTCTAGATTGGCAACCTTGTAAGTTGT
>JASCZI010120856.1:147628-157697 GCA_036250425.1 Stylosanthes scabra
TAAATAATTGTGATAGTCACGATATTTTTCCGTGAAGAGCGGCTGAAACCACCAAATAAGATTTTTATTATCTACTGAGAATTTTAAATTCTCACTATATCTATGTATTTGTATGTGGTTTCAGATTCATCTCAGTAAGGATCAGTGGAAGGCAAATAGATTTATTTGTGTGTGATGACTCTACAGGATTATATATAAATAACCTGTAGATTATTTTCTATTTTTGCTCAGTATATTGTATGGGCGACAGCCATATGTTTGTAATATTTGATTGTATTCGTACAAAAGTACACTCAAATTTTCAGCCTATGTAATGAATTTTTAATTCAAAGAATGGGTGTTACAGTCTACCATACCGGAAAAATTTTCATACCAATCAAATTTTTTTTTGGTATAATAAATTATGTTTGTTTGTTCATGTGTAATTATATCTAACACTAATTAATTTATTTTTGTTTATTTGATCTTCAAATTAATCCACACTGTTTTATCAATAGATAACATATAAGATTTTTATAAAATTTTTGATAATAAATTTATTTAGAAAAATAGGTTGTATCAGATAATTATGCCATAATTTTTTAATCATAGATAACTATAATTTTTTTATTTTGGCTTTTATTTCTATTAATAAATTATTATTGAATTAAATGCATATTATTAGATGTTATAATTATATAATTACGAATGTTATTTATATGAATTTATAAATATTAATTTAAATATAATAATTTTCATCTATGACTACCTATCATTACTCGATAATTAAAAGATCGAAAATAACATAATTGCATGCAAAAATTTTTAATTTAATTTTAAAAAACTAATATTAATTAATAATAAGATCTATAAATTGAAAATTCCATTTCCCCCTCTTCAATTCCATCACATCTTTTTTCAAGTCACTTCTTTGACTATAAGGTGGCTTCACATATTTTTGGGACTCCCCTTTAATGGATGCAAAGCAATGATTGATATTCTGGATTGGGGTAGAAAAGTCAAAAGTACTATGCAAATATTTGATAATAATAACCTAAGAGAGCTAAATGTGCAAGAAAAGAAAAGAAGAGAAGACAACTGGTTTGTTATATTCCATTTGATTTTATTTCCATCACATGTCATAAATATTAGTAATTATCTGAAAAAACTATGATCAAGTAATATGCATAATAATACCTCATAAGCTAATATCCATTATTGATTTCATCATGGATATGTATATGAACATGGATATAATGGTAAACCATATTATTACACAAACCCACTAAGATTGAAAATAATGTACTTTCAATTCCATCGATCATATAAGTTAAAGAAACAAAAAATCTTGTATTGATTATTCGAGATGAGACTTATTAGGAAAATGGCATCTTTTTGTTTGGTAAAAGGGCATCAAATTACTCAGATGCAATGTGTGAAAAATGGTAGTTTATTCGATAGTGCTTAGATAACGAATATAATCCATTACCATAAAGATTTCAGAGCTGGAATAAAAAAATATGTATATAGATTATGCAGATCCGAGAGCTCCTTTTTGTTATGCATGGAAATTGCCTAAGAAGAAATTTCAGTTAGGGAATATTGGGATGACCCTATTAAAGAAGAAACATTTGAAGTTTTGAATTGAAATTCATGAAATTTTGAAAACTATTTGTAAACGAGAAAGAAAACTATGTTGTATTTGAGATAAGGAATATGTATGAACTAGTTATTATTATAGAATATAACTTACTCTATTTTATCACTTCAATGTATAGTTAGCTACTTAGCTCGTTCTCTTTCCCAGGAAAAAAAAATAAAAAAAATTGATAGGAGAATGCGAGTAAATGATTTTATCTACTACATTCTATCACATAATAGCTTCTTTTAGATTTATGTAAATTTTTTCATGATTTTTGTCTTTTCATTTATTTTAACAACTATGCTAGAGCACAAATTACATAGCCCATAGGGAGCCAACAAACCTAAAAAAGTTAAAGTCCAACCAAAAAAAAAAGAGCAAACCTATATTGTCCCTCACTAATTGACTCCCTAATTAGCTCTTAATAATTACCTCTCAATAATTTTTCTTACTTTAATTATTCTACTAGATAAAAGTTATATATATAAGTTTTTTTTTAAACTAAATTCAACCAAATTAGATTATAAAACTTTGAGTATTGGGTGAATGAGTTTGATAAGAATTTTTTTATTTTTTATTTTTATAAAAATTGGACTAACAACTTAGTTGTATTTAATTGATAAAATAACTTATACATATATATCATGACTAATTTTTTTCTTTTAATTTCTTTCGAAGATAATAAAGATTAAATTCTAAATTTTTTATTATAGAAGTTTTGATTTATCTCATCAAATATTTTTCCAAAAAGTTTAAACTCTTAGAGGAAAGTATATGAATAGTTTTATATATATTTAAAAATTCTGAAATAAATAGGATAAGATGGAACCATGCATATTATTATAAACAGAAATTTGTCTTTAGAGACCTTGGGTTGCAGAAGCAGAACTGTATATAATAACCTGTACATGCACGTATATATTTTGATCTTTTCTAACTTATATATATAATCCTGAAATTAAAGAAATTAAACTTGTCCTCAACATATGCATTTCACTTGTTTTTTTTTTTTAAGAAAAATAGAAACTATTTGGGAGTCGCTTATCCATAAGTCATAGACTAATAGCTAGCTGCATTTAAAGAATGGGAAAGTATATAGTTAGCCAATATTTTTTAAACCAACAAACTAATCAATAGAAAATAGAACATTCATAATCACTATTTATAAAATATTTATGATTAAAGTCATAGAATATCTGAAACCTAAAGCAATGATCAACCAACTTTAAAAACAAAACATCCAAAATCTAGTAAAATAAAACATCTAATTTAAGTTGTTAGCTAATATTGTCTGACTTTTTATTGATTAATTAGCATTGCTCTTAAAGAATTTCCTAATCTTTTTAATTAAGCCACGGAAATTAAAGGCTAATAATAACTAGCTGGGAAAATTTAGGTTTCAGATGCTGCGGATATAGTTGACTTTTTACTCTTCCAAATCACAACCTCTCCTTAATAATTAGGGTAGAGAAAAAATGTTACATGCATGAACAACTAACTTTAAGAATTAGTTAGGTAAGGAAAACATTATTTAAATAGAAATCGGTTAGAATGAATTAGAAGTTAGAACTCATTATTAATCTTTATAAAAATTAATATTTGAATTATAAATTATGTTATCATACGTCAAAATGTAAAAAAAAAAAATTTTATTGCTAAATTCTTTTTAGTTTTTTTTTTTTTTTTTGTGACTATGTAATTGTTATTTAAATACGAAAAAGAGAGAGAACAAAGAAGAAAAAAAAAAAGGATTTATGGCTTTTATATATGCCTTCATGGAGTCGCTTGCACGCAATTCATATTACTCTAATGCTAAAATAATACTGCTTATGAGGCTATTCTAATTTTATTGATGAACAATTTCAAAAAGGAACTTGTGATTCTAAAAAGTTTCACGGAAAAGAGTAAAATTATTCTTTTTGAGACAAGACTTCAAAAGGCACAAAAGTTTCATACAACTTGTTCACACACAAAGATAAGTTTGAAAGAAAATTATATTAAAATTAAAAAAGAAAAAATAATAGAAAATAATTATAATTTCTTAAAACAATGGGGTATAATTCATAAATATTTTATAAAATATTATAGATTAGTTATTTATAAACCTTCCATAGTTTTTCATACTAAAATTTTAAGATATAAAAAGAAAGCGCTCTCTCTCTCATCAACACCCAACAATCTTCTTCGCTTTAGAGGGTCGTCGCTCCTTAATCTGCGGGGGCCCTCCCTCCTCCACCTCGACTGGTTTCTCTCCTCTCTTCCCTCTCATTTTCCCCTCTTCTTTTTCTCCTTCCCTTCCACTACCTCAAGATCCCAATTTCAGTTTTTTTTTTTTTTTTTTTTCTTCCGCCTTCTTTCTTTTCCCTTTCTCTCCCGTTTCTTTCCTGCATTTTTCATTTCCTAATGTTGGTTTATTCTGTTTATTTCTTATGTTTTTTTTCTCATCATCTAGAAATCCAGATCTGAGATCTGAGATCCAGATCTTGATCTAAAATAATTTCCTTTTTGGTGGTACTTTCCTTCTCTTTTGTGGTGCATATTGTATCCCTTTGTGGCTGCTAACGTTGTGAAGGTCAGACCCTTTTAGATCTGGAAGAAAAATATCATGGGGACATGATTTCGTTCAAATGTTCAGAGTTTGGAAATATTCACTTTTATTTGAAGAAGAAGATAGAGCCTAATGGATGGCAGCACGTATGTGTTCATCAAAGAAACAAAAGGAACTTTGTATCCCTGTTTCTGTCAGTTAAGATTCATGGAATCGAATGTTGCGCCTCCTCTCATATCATAGTTCAACCTTTAGGTTTTTGTATGTTCTTTCTTCAATGTAAAGTGGTTAGATCTATATTATCTGTGTGTGTCGTTATGACTTTAATTGAATGAATTATGTTTTCTGTCAAAAAAAAAAAAAACTAAAATTTTGAGATAATTAGGAGAAATGGATGTTTACCGCTCCAATCCATGTATTGGCAATTGTGAAAGATATAAGAGACATTTAGATCTAAGAGAAAAGGAACTAGAAAATAGAGAGAAAAGAGAGAAATTGAGAGCTGAAATCTGTGAGTTTCATTAAGAATTAATAGTTACCATGAATAGAACCAGGACTACCACATTTATAGTGCTTAGAACTTCAAAACTACTGTAACAGACTACTAACAAACTGCAACAACTCTTAACAAATTCTTAACTAATTATACTTAATATGCTCCCTCAAACCAAAGGTACTTCTGACTGTGAATTTGTCTTCTTTGTTTTGCTCTTATTATACTCCCTCAACTTGGCAGCAGCTGTGAGTCTAAGCTTTGGTCTAAATTTCAGAAAAGCTTCATGGCTAACGGACTTGGTAAGAACATCTGCAAGTTGATCCTGTGCAGGGATGTGAATGACATGTGCAAGGCCTTCCACAACTCTATTCCTAACAAAGTACAGATCTATCTCAAAGTGCTTTGACATGCTGTGTTGAATGGGGTTTCTGGACATGAGTACTGTGCTTTGATTGTCACAGTATAAGACTGGTACCGGACCTAGAGCTATGTGCATCTCATGAAGCAACTTTTGAACCCATATTGTATTTGTCATAGCATCTGCTAGAGCTCGAAATTCTGCCTCAGTACTGAACCTAGAGACAGAAGCTTGCTTTCTACTAGATCAACAAACCAAGTTTACTCCTAAGAATACACAATATCTAGTCATGGATTTTCTGTCCGTGGGATTTGCTGCCCAATCTGCATCACAGAAAGCTCTAATCCTTAAATCTTTGCTTTTGTGAAATTCTAATCCCAAATTGGAAGACCCAGTCAAGTAGCGAAGAACACGTTTCACTGCTTTCCAATGAAGATCAGTGGGTACTTGAAGAAACTGAGATAGTTTTGAGATGAGGATGGAGCAGAAGAGGGATGTGTGCTTGATTCAAGCAAAGTGTGTGGAGTTTGGTTGCTGGGAGGTTGGATCCAGGGAAGTAGTGACTTCTGGGGGATTGAACTGTGACAGTAGGAGTGTTGTGGTTTTGAGCCAATTGTGTTGGTCTGGTGAGACTTACTAATGGAAGAGGGAGGTGTGGAACTGTTGCTTGTGGGATTACAGTGTTATTGAAGAGGGTTTGATATGGGAAATCTGTTTCATCAAAGAGGACATGCCTAGAAATGTAGATTCTGCCATTTGGAGAAAAACACTTATATCCTTTGTGATGTGGAGAGTAACCGAGAAAGAGACATTTGTGAGTTTTGAAATCAAACTTATGTTTTTGGTAGGGTCTTAACTGGGGATAACATGCACAACCAAAGGTTTTGAGGAATTTGTAGTCTGGTTCCTTGTGATTCAATGCTTGGTACGATAAGTGGTAGCCAAGGACTTGTGAGGGAAGGATGTTTATTATGTGTGTGACTGTATGCTTCATCCCAAAATTTTAGTGACATAGAGGCTTGGGACAGCAAAGCTAGACCCATCTCCAGTATGTGCCGATGTTTCCTCTCAGCACTCCCATTCTGTTCATGTGTATAAGGACAACTAAGTCTATGGGCTATTCCATGTTACAGCAGAAACCGCTGAAACTTATGAGACAAGAACTCACTTCCATTATCAGTTTGCAGCAATTTTATTTTGCAGCCAGTTTTATTTTCCAGCAACAGTTTATACTAGACAAAAGCTTGTAATGCTTGAGCCTTATTCTATAGCAGATAAACACATGTATACTTAGTTTTTGCATCAACAAAATTAATGTATTACCGAAAGCCAGAATTGCTAGCCATAGGGGCAGGGCCCCAAATATCAGAGAAAACTAGTTCCATTGGTGCTGAGTATTTTGTGTAGGATTCAGGAAAGGGCAGGTTATGGTGTTTCCCTTGGCAACATGCAGTACATAAAGGGGCAATATCTGAACTTCTTTTATTCACATTTCCAACATCAACTTTACAGAAATTCATTACTGTAGTTACAATTTAACTAGTAGCATGACCTAGTCTTCTATGCCAGACATCAAACTGAAAAATTACAGGCTTAGTAGCCACTGCAGGGACATTAATCTCATCTCCTCTATTTTTATGAACTTTCAACAGAATTATTCATTACTAAGGGTATAGTATTAGTGAGAGTAGTACTATAGACTTTTCCACCTGTTTCCTGAGACTGGAAGGACTTTAGATGGGGATGCAGTTGAGCGGCCCTCGCCGACACTCTAATGTTATCAAACTGGTATAGTCCTCCTCTAAGAGATCCTTTTAGAAGTACTTCCTTGTTCTCCTGAGATTTGACAAAGCATTCAAATGGATGAAACTCAAAAAACACATTGTTGTCCAGGGAAACCTTAGCTACACTGATTAGGTTTTTGGTAATGGAGGGGACATGAAGCAGGTTTAACAGTCTAAAATAATAAGGTGAAGAGGTTCTAGAGTCAGGAAGTAAGGTAGTTTTGCCAATTCTATTAATACGCATACCTTGGCCATTACCTGCAAATACTTAGCCTTCATACTCTGAGCTTGTAATCAAGCTGTTAGCATCAAAGGTGAGATGATGAGATGCTCCAGTGTCCAGATACCATGCTTTGTCCGTCAGAGGAGTTGGAGGTGGCACAACAGCAACAAGAGCTTTGGCTTGAGTGTCACTCTGTGCTTGAGGTTGATGAAATTGAGCTGAGGGAGGTGAGGGATGTGTTCCAGCAGGTTCCTGAGATCTTTGATAGTTAGGATTGAAGCGGTGATAACACTCCCAAACTGTATGACCAAACTTCTCACAGAGTTGGCACTGCGGTTTGTTGCTATTTTAGCCAGATCTGCCTCCGTCTCTAAAATTCCGGCCTCCACAACCTCGTCCTCTGAAACCTTGTCCTCTCCCTTGCTCTGAGTTGTAATCTTGATAGTTTGGATCTGGATCTTGTGCCTTTGCAAGATTGAATTGCATCAGTCCAATTTTCGCTTTATAGAACCTCTCAACGAGTTCCTCTTGTCCGATTAGCAGCGCTTCCATCTCACTCTCAGTGATTTCATCAGATCTGGAGTTGATCATCAAAATGCATGAGCTGTAGTCTTCGTTCAGTCCCTAAGAGACAGCATCAGCAAATTCTTCATTTGAGAGCGGAGATCCAAGAGCTGACAGAGCATTTGTTATCTTTTTAATTCGAGCGATGTAATCCAATGCCGTTTCTTGAAGTTTCACCATCTTTAGCTGAGTTTTCAGCTGCTTGACCTTCGCTTTCAACCTCTTTTCAAAGTATTCATCGAGTTTGGTCCAGATCTCACAGGCATACTCACACTTTGATATCTGATTCGTGAATGCTGGATCCATCGCTGCAAAGAACCATGGGATGAGAAATTGATTGTCCTGTTCCCATGCTTCAAACTCCGACGTTTCAACCTCAGCTACTCGATCTGCCTCATTCGCATACCGATTTGGTCTTTTCTTGAGATTGAGATGATCTTTAAGTCCGTTGAACTTGATGAACGCTAGAGCTTGCCTCTTTCATGGCACAAAGTTGTTCTCATCCAACTTGAACGGTACTGTGTTGATTGCTGCTCTTGTTTTTGTAGCATTCACCATTGCGGAAGGTTGTGTGTTGATTGTAGTATCCATGGACCAAAACCTAAAGCTCTATACCATGAAAGGTATCAGAGACACTTAGATCTAAGAGAAAAGGAACTAGGAAATAGAGAGAAATTGAGAATTGAAATCTGTGAGTTTCATTGAGAATTAATAGTTACCATGAATAGAAGCAGGACTACCACATTTATATTTTATAGTGCTTAGAACTTCAGAATTACTGTAACAGACTACTAACAAACTGCAACAACTCTTAACAAATTCTTAACTAATTATACTTAATAAATTGGCAGTATTGCTAATATTTTTTATTTTTATTTTTAAATTAATTATTTTTTTTATAATTCTATACCGTTATTAAGTTAATCAATAAATATTATTAAAAATAAAAAATTAATGATGAATTTTTTTTTCGAATGTGTTACTTCTTTTTTCTATTAGTTATTAGTTATCTGTTCTTCTAATTTTTTTATTTAACAATAAATATATAATAAAAAATTTAATAAATAATTTTTTGAAAAAATACAACACTTAGAATGAAGAAGTATTTGTAAGAAAAATTTCTTAGAATAAATATCTTTTGTCACTAATAATCATTTATCCGAAGAATGAATCGATTTTTCACCATTTAAAATATATTTTTTCAATCTTCAATTAATTAAGTAATTAGTTTAAGCAATTTCTAACATATCAACAAATTACTTAGACTAATAAGTTGAATGCATAGTTATAAAAACCAGGTCGAACTGATTGGTCGGATCAGAAAATTGGATCTCTTGCCGGCTGGTGGGTGCTGGATTGGATCGGTAGATTTAGTTAAATATCGATGACTCGGACAGTTTTGAAAAAATCGAACTGGGTCAATTTTTTTTCTAAAATAGAAAGTAACCAAACTACGTTTTCATTAAAAAAAAAACTCCTAAATTTTCAAGCTTCACGAACTTTTTGAAAAAAATCTTTTTTGAAGTGATTTTTTTTAAAAGATCTTTTACAAAAATAAAAGTAATTTTGTGTTTAGATATCTCATATAATAATATCTTTTTATTTATCAATTATATTTGGGTACAATAATATAAAAAATCTTATTTATTTATTTATTATATTATAATATTTTTTTTTAAAAAAAAATCTTTTAAAAAAATGTAAAAGCATCTTCTGAAAAAAAAAAAAATTTTTTTTAAATTTTACTAGCACTTTTACTTTTACTATTAGAAATTATCCAAATACACTAAAAAATATAAAAAAAAAATTATTAAAAAAAAATTTATTTTAAGCAAATAATAAGCTCTAAGTCGTGCCATGGCCACTCTTCTCCTCACTACTCTCACACCTCAGAGCTCACTTCACCACTTCGCCCCCTTGCTGCCGCCGTTGTCCCGCCACCTGCGTCTTTGGCGTGTCGTCGTCACCGCGTACATGCTGCTCTGCCGCCGCCTCCTGCGTCTTGGCCCGTGTCGCCTGCGCCTGCCACCGCCCGTGCCGTCGCCTCTTACCGTCACCGCTCTGACGCCGGCCGCCGCTTGTCTCTGTGACTCCACTCCCACCGGTGGTGAGTGCTTGTTGTTCGTTCTGTTAAGCCCGTTTTCCGCTTTTTTTTTTTTCCAAGTTAACTCTTTTATTTTGAATGGTAGCAAATAGAGAGTGATGCTTTTTTTCCCCTAATGTTGATGGGCTTTTTGGTAACTTTCTAAGTCAGTTCAATGAATTTCCGAAAAAGCCCTCACCGAAGATGACAAGTGATTCTTGTTGTATCTCTGCCCACACCCTCCGGCAGCAGCTGCTGTCTCCTCCCTTCGCTAATCCCTTCCTCGATCTCGCCGTCCACACACCTGCCCACTCCTTCATCCGCCTCCGCCATCATCTCTCTCCTCTACCTCCACATTATCATTCTCTTCGCTGCTGACGAAAGCTTCCCCC
>JASCZI010120856.1:172300-196233 GCA_036250425.1 Stylosanthes scabra
CGTAACAGACTGCTTCAGCTCCTTAAAAATCCTAAGCAAGTCCCTCCCACCCTTTGCGGGTTGCACCACCTCGCTCAATTCTCCTGCCGTGGCAACTTCACTCCCAAACAGCTGCTTTGGCAATTTCACTGCCCCATCAAGCATCCGTGATGCCACATCGGTGCTCTTCTGCAGCGGTAGTCTTCCCTTGGCCTCCAAGAACAGCCTCAGCTCCTCACTCCGCTGGATTACAGGGTGAGCAGCAAGTTTCCTCAGGTACTTCTCCACTGCTGCCCTCCTCTGCTCCACAAACTCCTGCTTCTGCATCACCTGGTAGTCACAATCACAGCAAATCAGAACACTGAAGTTCATAAACAACTCAATTGCTGCACCATAGAAACCATGCACTCGCTCATACATTAACATAGCTCTGTCAGTATGTAACCAATTGCTAACAACTCTGTCATTATAGATAACCGTTTTCTGAATTTCATTTATATACAGGTAAATTAGTTCACTAGAGAAACTATGAAATTGCTCATCCATTAACACAATCATGCAACTAACTCCTATCAAACTCTTAACTATATAACCGTTTTCCTATTGAAATTGTTGATACCTGGCTCTCAACGGTGCTCTTGTCCGGACGGACTGGTACAAAGTAACCGCGATAAGACTCCGCGAGGCGGTCGGAAAGAGTAACGACGTCACGGAAGCGGCGGCGGACGGCGAACTCGGATGTGGAACTGCCGAATTCAGGGAGGTCAGTGCGGGTGGTGATGAGATAGGTGTAGAAGGTGGTGGCGGCGCCGGGGACGAGGGAGGCGGAGGTTTCCTGCTCCTTCTGAGGGTCAGAAACGAAGATATGGAGATAATCGGAAATGGATCCGGATCCGGATCCGGATTGGGAGGGGAGTTCATCGGATAGAGTGTCACGGTTGTGGTGGTGGTGGGTGTGGTTGTTGCCGTTGGAGGAGGAGGAGGGAGAAGAGGAATCGAATGAGGTGAAGATGGCTTCGGCGTAGGAAGGAGGGTCGAGGAAGGAGTTGAAGGTGGTGGGGGATTTGGGGGATTGTAAGGGGTGGTGGTGATCAGGTTTAGGGTTAGGGTTTGGAGGTGGTTGAAGGGGATTGGAGGAGTCATCGTGGAGGAGGAGGGATTCCATGACGCCGTCGTCGTGGTCGTCGGGGTCTTGTTGGAAATCGTGGTGGTTCATCATTGTTGCGATGGAAGCTGAATGGTGCGATTGGATTATCCGAATCTCAATGGGATTTGGTGTGTTGGATCATTGCCTTCAACAATCTTCAAGCTGAAGAAGAAGAAGAAGAAGAAGAAGAAGAAGAAGAAGTTGAGAGTGAGTGACGACTCGGCCTTCTTCTTCGTGAGTCAACTCGGACCTCAAAATCAGCACCCCCTAATAACAACAAAATGTGATATCTTTCAAAAATCAAAATGGGAAAAACTAAACAAATAATAAATAAATAAAATACAAGGGAGATTTAATTAAACTCAACTTTTACTTATCTTTAAACTCTACTAAAGAAGTCACCAAAAAAAAAATGAATTCTACTAAAGAATGTTACACTCCTTATCAATTAAAGCATTATTACACTCCTTATTCCTCATTAATATTCTCCCTTCTGGATATCCAAAAGTAGTTTTCTGATAAATAAACTCAACTTAATTTAGACACCAAAAAAAAACTCAACTTAATTTATAGGTGAAGTATTTTTTTCTCTTTAATATTTTTAAAAAGTTTTAAAAATATTTTTAACAAATTATTGGTTAATTTATCTTGTTTTGCACTTAATATTTGCATACAATTACAATGTCCACATCTCCATTAATAATATTAATTTTCAATGTTATAATTAAAACATCTTTACTGTCAAAAAAAATATTAAAACATCCTTAATAAATTAGAGATAAAATTAAAACAAGTTAAATGTTAAAAAATATTTTAAAAATTTTCAAAAATATCAAAAGACACCCGTTATATGTTTCTCTAATGTTTATTAAATTATTTTGGCACTTTGGTTTGCTATTGTTTGTAAGTTTTAATCATTTGATTTTCTTGGGGTGGGGTACAAGGAATCATTTGATTGAAATTAAAGAAAAAACATGAATAAGTTAACGAATTATTTATTTGTATTTTTAGATTTAATTATTCTATTAATTTTTATAATTTTATCAAATTTTTAATTAATTTAGTTAATTTTTTAATTCATCAAAGATAGGTGAGTGTGAAATATAGATAGCAGGTCATGTGAGAGGGTCCTAGTTGGAGATGCATCACAAGCTCGTTTATTTTGTGTCACGTCCCATGCTTTCTTAATCAATCATTTTCAGGAAATTTCTAATCATAATGTTCATAAATCACTTTTTTTTTTAAAAGGAAAAAAATCCCTTATCAAATTTTCAAACATAACTATTCTTTTCATTTTATTAAAATAAAAAGTATAAAATTTAATGATTGTTAAATTTATAATTTTATTATACATAACTTTTATTATCTTAATTTAAAAATAATTAAAATTTTATTTTATTATTTTACCAAATTTTCTCTCTAGAAACTACTGATATATTTTTTTTTGGATATGAGATCGTTTTTTTTTTTAATTGAAACGGGGCGGGTATGATACCGTTATTATTACCTAATAAACTTCGCTTAATAATCATTTGGGCTTTCATTTAGCTTTTAGGTCTGTCTTCTTCTTTGTATCTACTATGTTTTTGCTACCTCTTCTGGGTCCAAATTATTTTTTTCGGTATTAAGTCAAAATTTTTACTCTGATGGGTCTTTTCGTACTTAGAATCATCAGAAGCCCATAATCAGAGAATTTAGGCCCAATAATATTAAAGCCTGCATAAATGAAGAAAACTATTGGGAAGGATTCTGGGCTTATCCAATATTGGAGAATATTGGAGCTGGTCCACAAAAAACATGTATGGGATAATTCTGGGTCCCACGCCCAACTAAATTTGATGATCATCGCCAATTCGCCATCACTTTTTTTTTTTTTTTTTGAAAGACGCCATCACCTTTTCTTTTCTACCATTGAATCTATTTTTAATTTTTGTTGCTCCATCTCTCCGTTGAAGTAGTGGTTTGTGTAAAAGAAGTACAAGTGTGTTTTAAGTAAAAAAAAAAAAAAAAAAAACAGGAGCACAAGTGTGTTTGAATATGTACAAGATGCACCTAAAGGTTTGGGACTCCCAATTGTAACTGAACGTGGTAAGACAGAAGGCTGGATATTTATGTGAAAAAGTGGTTGCGCCAAATAAGAATTTGTGAATTTTACTAATGCAGCTAATGAGGTAGGGTTTAAAAGACGTATTTGAGAGGAGAGTTTATCTCCTTTTTTATATACCTATTGTGATTCCTATTATTTATGGAATAAATATGTACAAGAATGATTCAGATATGATCTTATCTTGTGTAGATTTGATAGATAAGATTGCAGGTTGTTTCTAGATTCAGAAGGGATTTGGTTATTATAAAGGGATTGAATGACGTATGTTCATAATGGATTTGGGTAGTCTTGGCCCAATATCTGAAACAGATCTCCAAAATCGGAAGGACAGAATGTCCGAGCTTCTCGAGTTGATTGCTTGCTCTGAGCTTGAGTACTTTCTTTGTTATACCGTAAAGGTTGGCTTTCCTAGGAATGAACATGCGTTTTTATTTCCGAGGAAGAGTCATCCATTCGGTATTCCATGGAATAGCCACGCTTTTTGGCGGTCCGCAAAAGAGTCACGTTTTGGTGGTGGCATTAAGGTCAAGCTTTTCATGTTGTTGATTCTAGCGTTGTTTATTACCGGAGTGATTAGTGTAAACTACACCTTCTTGTTCTTGGTTTGCCATCACGGATCGGCTAAAGGTGAGTTCCCACAGACGGCGCTAATGTACAGGATGTACCTTCTAGGATTTGGGATTCCCGGTGGAACTGAATGTGCTAAGACAGAAGGCTGGAAGTTTATGTGAAAAGGTGGTTGTGCACTAGCAGAGTTTCACCAAATAAGAATTTGAGAATTTTCCTAATGCAACTAATGGGGTAGGATTTAGAAGACGTACCTGAGGGGAGAGCTGATCTCCCTTTTATATACCATCCATATTATTTAGAAAATAAATCTGTACAAGATCAATTCAGATATGATCTTATCTTATATAAATTTGATAAATAAGATTGCATGTCCTTTCTATATTCGAAAAGAATTTGGCTATTATGAATGAAGTTGAATGAGATATGTCCATAAGATTTGGGCGGTCTAGACTCAATATTCGAAACAGAATATAATGAGTAAAAAGAAAAAGTAAATAAAAAAGTAGAGTGGTTATTCATAGTGAATCCTTTGATCTTGTATGAATTAAGAGCAACTTTATGGATTTATTAACTTGTAGAAAGTCACAATAATGGATATTTTTACTCTTTTTGGAAAGCAACTCTTTGTAAAATTCCAAAGTTAAAAGCAGTAGTAACTAAAATGGCAATTTGATAAGCTAGTTAAGCCTTTTGCTTTAATAGTTACTGATTACTTAACATAAATTAGAAAATTTTGTCTCAATAATCTTTTGCTTTAATTATACTAAAAGGTTCTTACTTCTTATTGTATGGTTGCCTTTTTGAATAGTAACACACTTCCCATTATCATGTTTGCAAAAATATTGTATTTATATTAAATTAGTTATCAAATTTTCGAAAAATTCTCAGTTATTATTTATGCAAATTATAACCCTTAATTACACTCAAGATTAGGTGAATGATAAGCCCATATATATTAAATCATCTTATTTACTTAAAGGTAATACTATTTATACATTTATTTTGATTAACTAAATTCAACAAAGTTATATTTATTTTTATGTTCAATAAAAGAGCATTTCTGCCTCAATACAATCGGCTGGGTTGCGCTTCAAGAACAAGAAGCACTCGACTGGAATTTTTGGAATTTTTGGGGTTTTTAGATTTTTGGAATATTTTAGGTTTTGAGATTTTTGGCGTGATTGGGATTTTGGAATCTTTTTTTAATATTTTAATTATGTGTTTATATTTATTTAATTAATATAATGTGATTTTAATTATATGAGTTTATTATAGAAATATATTTTTACTAATAAGATTAGTAAGGATTATATGATTTTTTGACAAATAAAATTAAAGGAGTAAATTTGACTTTTATTTTCAATATATAAAGATATTTTACTTTACACATTGATATAAATATTTATTAATAAAATTAAAAAATTAAACGCTGACATGGATAAAACAATCATGCGTATCAACATTTTACAGATACGCTTTAATTAACAAAGCAAGCAACTTAATATAAAGAAAAAGGGACATTGTCGGTTATTAACAAACGGTTGTGTCATTTTGTTACACTAACCTTGCTAGTCCAATGAACATGGAGTAAAATGACTAGCTTAAGTTAGGTTCATTATTGACTTAGCAATATGCATCATTCATCAATAATAATTACTTCTGTTATTACCGAATTTCTTTAGCTCAAATTAGGATTAGGAGGATGTTAAGATTTCAATTACTGTATGTGCTGGTAATCAATCAGCATAGTAGACCTAATTCACTTTTTATCTCTCAAAATATAATGGTCACACGCTGAGATTGACATGACAAAGAGTCATCAATGGTTTTTTTTTTTTTAAATAATTTTTCCCCTTATGTAGAAACAAAAAATCCATCAAACATGAGATTCGAGATTTTCCACGAGTAATTTGTTATATTATCTTGCCATCAATGCAATATCACCTTGCAATTAGCTAAAGATATATGAATATCATGTTGTGTCTAAATTTTGGGGTAAATTATGTTATTATTAGCTTCTCCTAGCTAACATTAGGCTCACTCCTTTATTTGTAAATATTAATAATAATAAATATTATTATATATAGGTGATGACTAACATTTTTTTTTATTTTATTTTAGTCTTATTTTTAACATAATAATATTCACCTCTCAAATAGTATTTATCCCTTTTTTTCTTGATATCATCGATATAGATATAACAAATCAAGAAGTATGGTGTGTTAAATTTAATGTACATGTCTAATGTAATTTTTATCCTAAATAAATCTTGTAACATGATAAAAAAAAAATTTAATTATTCAGTACAATGATTTTAGATGGCTAGCTAGATGATTGGACTGCAATCCCACACAGTTTATTTTGAAACTGCATGTCCAAAGCAGAAGGTACCCAGCCAAAATCAGTAAATGTTGAAGAGATGTTTAGCCGTTAATCATGCTAATTAGGAAGATATTTACAAAGATTGCGATGCAAGAAAATAATTAAGGACAAACAGAAATGTGTCAAACTTCAGCTTCAAATAAGTTGTAAATATGAGAGAGGGAAAAAAACAATGAAAAAAAATGTTTATACATTATTTATATCTTGTGTAATTAATTTCAAATCTCTCAGCATGCCAAACTAATAAAAAAAATACTTAAGTTAGCTTGAAATGCCATATGTATACAAAGCTTCATAGCTTACCTAGCTAGTATAACAAAAAAAATTGCCCCCAAGACAATGGAATTGAGAGACATACACCACCTCTATTAAAACTATACCTCCTCTCCCCTGTCAATCTAGCAATAAAACTCCCCTATAACATTCAACAATTCAATAATAATGGAGCATCATCAAATTAAATGTTATATATGCACAAGAACAAACAAATTACTTAATCTTTCATTCCCATATTTGTATGCACTTTGTCCCTATATAAATAATTATTTTAATATTTGGGCATGTAAGTTAGCAGATGAATAAGGATTAGTGTTCTTTAATCATTTCTCACAGATTCGATTTCTCGGAGAATGGGAATAAAACTTATTTACTTGGTAGAATTGCTCATTTTGCCTCTGCAATACTTTAAAAAGATTAGTCAATGACTTTTGATAACAAAAAAAAATAAATAAATAACATAAAATTGATTTATAATTTGATTATGATGAGGCACATTTGGAGTTGGAGATCAACTACCTGGACAAGTTTAATTTTCAAGGAACATTATATTATTAGGTATGATTGAATTATAATATTAAAGCAGCTTTATATCATTGCAATTTAATTTGTAGGTGAGTATAAGATCTTTGTCCAAACTAATTAATGGCTATATATATACATAGGGCAGTTAGAGTATGGAACAGTGCTTTATCATGACTATTGCTGCATTTCTTTGTAGTTAACAATGGAGCAGATACTTGAAAAATGTCATTAGGTATAGTTTGATGGGTTTTTTGCAATTAATTATTAAGAAGCTCAACAATTCTGTTTAAACCATGCAATTTTTAATTTTTTTTTTCTTAAGAATGGTCATAAAACGTATATATATTTTATTAATTATTGCATGTATATATATTGTTAGAATTTTCCTAAACCCTTCAACCACTTCTTTTTTCTGAATAATTTTATGCAAATGTTGTGCAAGGCCACAGGAGTATGCTTCTGGAAGAGTAGAATATTGGATCCTTTATGGTAACAATTTTAGTGAAAAGATCAAACTACTAATAGAATAGCAAATATAAATTTCAAAACAAAATATATATGACCTTTATTTTTTCCTTGTTCCATCATTAAATTAAAGCTTGTCTTGTATTTCATATTTTATTTGAATTCAAATTCCTATCTAACTTAGCGAACGAATAGCTTTCAATGAAATTCCTTTTTCTAATCAAGTTGATATGAGACTATAACCCAAACATGATTCATGTGGCTATAAAGATTTTTACCTATCATGCCATATTAATAGGGACAATTGAGCATATATGCCTCACATATGCAACATGCAAACAAATTAAAATCTTTATTATATTGGTAGATAAAAATATAATGTTCTATATATGCTAAAAAATTAGTGATCAAATCAAATATTATATATATATCTATATATATATAAACTAAATTAAATATATAATTAGTATAAAAATAAACATTAATAAAATAATTAAATTTATTTACAGTATTATAATCAAATAAATCTTTTTATGAAATGTCAAATTAATATTTTATAGATATAGTGGTTGATTTTATATAAAGTAATGCTAGGTAACTAATAAAATTTTACATCAATTATTGGATAGATATTCTATTTCTTTAGATTTTAGATATTTTGTTTTTAAAAATTATATATATATATGGAATTATATGTATATTTAATTATCAAAAGTTCTTAATTATGTGGTATATGATATTTTGTTTTTAATGTTTTGGATGTTCTCCTTTTAAATTTAATTTATTGGCTAATTTGTCGATTTGAAAAACATTAGTTACCTATATTTTTTCTTTTATATATGAGTATAGAAAAAGTTTTGGAAACCAACATATATATTTAAGAGTCAATGCACTTGATGTGATGATAGATAAGTTATAGATGATAATTCATATATTCTGTGTATATCATTTATTCTGTTTGAATAATAATATTTTCTCAATTTTAAATGATAAAATTTTTAAATTTTGAATAATAATTTAATTATTAAGTCTAAGAGAAATTCTTAATATTCATTCCGTAACGCGTGTATATAATTAACTTGTGCAAAGATTCAAACTTTTATGGCTTCATCAATCATGAGTATAGCATGTTCATCTCCTGAGAAAGTAAACGTAATAATGTATCATCACTTAGACCTTAATAATGATCTTTAATTTAAGAACAATTCTCCATTAATATTTCAGATACTACTTAATTACCAGCATATGCATGATATAATACATATGTAGATTAATTTATTTGTTTAATTATTATATACTATTTCATGTTTCTAATTATCTTGGGTTATTGGAACACATTGAATTGACGGTGGAATTAAAATTGATCAAGTTCGCAACTACTTATAACTAACCACAAAAAATGAAAATAAAAAAAAATCCTAAAAAAAAAAAAAAAAAAACTAATAACCAAGACAAAGAGAAATAATGAACTAACAAATAAAGTTATTGGGAAATAATTATTTTTTACCAATAAAAGGAAAAGAAAGACCAATGCAAACATGCACCAAAATTTGACAAGGAATTGCTTGCATTCCGTTCTTATGTCAATTTCAACCTTCTTAACTTTATAATAATAATAACAATAACAATAATAATAATATAATATAACATAATTCAACTTCATTTATAACGACTTTTGATTTTGACGTACTTCTCCTATTTTTATTTCTTAAGAATTCTGAGAAAGTCAGTAACAAACTCTACCAACTTTTATGGAGCACCTTTTTATTTATTTATTTATTTTTGGTTCACCTATCCAATATTAATCCTGTGCATTTTTTGTGCTAATCTTTGTGACACAATCATCATCACCTCAATTTGATGTAGCCTTATTAGATCTTAGTATATAACGGTTTTGTGTGGCCAACTAAATTGCAGCCATCAAATCCTTCATATATTAATTAATTATTAATGGCACTCAATGTGACAACAATGTTCAATGCATTATGAAAAGACTTTCACATAAAGATTTATTTATTTTTTATAACTAATTTGATCTTTCATTATAAAGAATGAGATATCTCGCTTGTGATTTAAGGATGTAGATTTAGATAATATTATTTGAAATTCATACATATATCAAGAAGGATATATATAATAATGATGAGAGAAATTAATCAACTTAATTAATTATCTTGTCCAATGATCTCTTATCTATATGTCTCATTAATCATGTCAATGAGCATTGTCTATGGAAGATTCTCCATCAATTATTCTTTAATTTGTGAGGGTCCAAAGTAGATAAATTACTGATAAAACTATATATAATTAATTATATAAGGCAACATTTTAGTGAGTCAAAATTTATATATCTCACGTGTAGTGTGATCATCATCCAAAAGAATTGTTTATATATACTTGCTTTGATGTGAGTTATGACTTCTGTGTTTGCATCTTAAAAATGAAATTTGGATCATAAAATTCTGAAAGCCCATCAAATGAATTTACTTAATTTCTTTCATCATAGATATCATGAGTTATATATTATGTGAAAAATAAATTAAGACTTTTAATTAATTTAAATTAATCGAGTGATCAACTTATTTGCACGTTTAAACAAATATTGAAATTTCAAATTACGATTATATATACCGTACTCTAATAATCAACAATGAATATTAAATAAAACTCATATTCTCATCAAGTTACTCTTTATTAGTTGAACATTGGGGAGAATAAATAAAATAGGTGGCTTATACGGTACAAATATAAATAATAAAGACGTAGGTTTTATTAGAAAAATGTGTAGGTTCATATCTGTATATTACTTTAAATTTTTGAGATATAAAGTATAAAATTTGTATTATAAAAAAATTTTTTATATTTATATGAATTTTGATTTATATCAAATAAAATAATATTCTTTCATCTTGGTCAAATTTTCTTGAAAAATCGTCATGTGTGGCATTTTCATTTGACATGTGTCATTACCCTCTCTTACGTATATTTCAATTCCTTCAACAAATTAAAGTGATCATAATTATTTGAGATATTGATTATACATCCATGTACGTATCTTTGAGCATGACAAATATATTTAATTAATTATTTGTGTTCTGTGTAAATGTTGTTCACTATTGATCATCCATGTTTGAAATATTAGGGCGACTGGCCACCTAATTTAATACTAGATAGCTTAGGGAGTTTCAATTTTCATAAGTACCTCTAACTAATTAAATTCTTGTTAGCCCCAATCAAATCACTTTATTAACTCCACAATATCTACTGAATATAATTGTACTATGCACCTAATATAAAACTGAATTAATATATTTATATATAAAATATATGAATTTCATAAAGCTAAAAAATTAAAAGTCCAATTCAGATTAAATCGGATATGATAAAATAATATATTTGTATATAAAATATATAATTTTTATTAAAAAAAGTAAAATTTTTTTAACTTTATTATTTTAAACTAATTAACTACTAAAAAATTAGACAAGTTCCACCGATTAATTGGTTGGTTAATTGATAACCAATGTCTAATTAACTCAATTAAACTCGTTGGTTCGATTAGATTCCAAAAACATGGTGAGATTTTTCTTCTTCTGGCCACTAGAATTGAACAAAACTATTGGCTATATATGTATGTGTGAGTGTGTATGTGAGATGGCATTATTATTCTAATGAATAGTTTTGATTCTAATTATAAAGAAAATTGAAAATGCAATGTAGTTGTTTATAACGCGGATTAATTACTTTTTCATAAAACAATTAATTAGCGATCAATTTATTATTAATTACTATGGCATTATTTTTCCACAACCACCGAAAACATACAGAAAGGAAAATGTCAAATTTGACTAACTCAAAAAATTAATTTGCACTCTTTTACGTCCATTTCCAAACTCTTCATTTCTTTAATTAAAGTATACTCTTGGCTTAGCCCAATATCACAAGATTTAAAAGAAGAAAATGAATCTGTGGGACGGCTGCAAGGTTACTTGCACTGAATGAATTATTACATTTAGTTTTCCACGGGTAAGCTAGAAATAAATAACCTCATACATCATGCCATATCCTATATCTAAAAAGGTTTAAGTAAATTGGACATAATTATTATCCTATTCGGATTAATAAATAGACTTTTTAAATAGCGATAATATTAGACTATCAAGAGTTTCGATGTAAGAAAATAGAAGAATTGTTTTTTTTTTTTTTCTAGATGAATTTCGAGACTTCTTACAATAGAAGAATGAATAATGTCATATGAGCTATAGCCATCAACATATTAAAAAATATTAGTGTTGGATGGTTAATTTAAAAGTAAAGTTATAATTTAAAAAAAAATGGAAAGAAGAGAGTGTTGGTTTTATCTCTTAGAATTTTTCTTTAAATAATTCTTTAAAGTTGATTTAGTAATTTTGTTAGGACATAAATGTGAACCACTAAAATATAGATTTATTTGAAGAAGAAAACGTAATTAAAAACAAAAGAAATATTTCTATTTTTCAAAATTGTTTAACATTTTGTCAATTAAAAATAGAACAATAAAGACACTTAATGATTACAATTCTAAAAGTTTATTGCAGCTACTAATTAATTACAGTGATCTGCATAATTCGCATTGGAAAATAATAAGAATAATAATAACAACAAATGAAGATTAAGAAAAAACACTTTGATTTGTGCTTGGCTTTTCATGATGGTCCCCTTAGAATAATACACTTTTATGTGAACAAAAAAAAATAGTGATTGTGGTACCACGTGATGAATACCAATTAAAAAGAAAATAAAAAATTTAAAAAAGCTATATCAAACACATAATACATAGTCTTAATGATGAAATGATAATTATATATATGCATTAATATGCAAATAATAAATTAAATTATAATTGAAGCTAATAAAAATGAAAACTTGAGAAGCAAGCATGGAGTCATATGAAGTTAATCATCCACTAGTGGGTGCAACAACTTTTATAGGGTTGAACTAAGTTTCTCTGACCATTTTAGCCATGACAAAATAAACCTAATCTGCCAACCTAAATGACCCTATAGCATCTTCTCTAATCTCCCCCTATAAAAACCACCCTCTCACATTCTTACTTCCATTGCAAATCAAAACCTCTCATCAATTCACAATTTCATTGCATTGCCACACCTATACCTCACTTCATTGTTACTAATGGAAGCTCTAAAGAACTTTGGAAAATACCCTATTATTTTCCTAGCTATTTTTGCTCTCTTAGCTTCAACATCATTGTCTTTAGCAAATGCCAAAGTTCATGAGCATGAGTTTGTTGTACGTTGTCTCACACATATATACTGTCCTTTTATTTTATATTGAATACTCAGACGCAGTCGACTTGATGTGAAATTGTTATTCTAACGGTTTTAAATTGACTTCACATAAAGTTAACTCTACTTGAGTTTTCATATTATTTTATTTTAATGTTTTTTGGAAAATAATTAAAATGAGATTTTTTTTTATTACATAGATTCAAGCAACTCCAGTGAAGAGGCTGTGCAATACTCACAGTTCTATTACAGTGAACGGGCAGTTACCTGGACCAACCTTAGAAGTCAACAATGGAGACACTCTCATTGTTAAAGTCATTAACAAAGCTCGTTACAATGTCACCATTCACTGGTACATACAATATTATCAACCTAGATAGCTTAATTATTCATTAACAAATTAAAGCCCTCGTTGCATGCATGAAATTAATTAATAAAAGGTTTGAAATTGTATGTATATATATAGGCATGGTGTTAGACAAATCAGAACAGGGTGGTCAGATGGACCAGAATTTGTGACACAATGCCCAATTCGGCCCGGACAGAGTTACACTTACAGGTTCACCATTCAAGGACAAGAAGGCACACTTTGGTGGCATGCTCATAGTTCTTGGCTAAGGGCCACTGTCTATGGTGCCTTAATCATTCATCCTAGGGAAGGACAGGGTTACCCTTTCCCTAAGCCGAAGCGCGAGACACCTCTTATTCTCGGTATAACTAATTCTTAATTAAACTCGTTGCTCATGATTGTAAAATATATGATGTGATAATTTAATTATCATGTCATTAAAGACTAATTAAGGGGAAGATATATAATCATGTTTTTTTTAATGATAATTAATTAATAGGGGAATGGTGGGACGCGAACCCAATAGATGTATTGAGGCAGGCACAACAAACAGGGGCAGCACCAAACATATCTGATGCATACACCATCAATGGTCAACCTGGTGATCTTTACAAATGCTCTACCAAAGGTTTGTTTGCTCCTTATTATTATTAATTACTGATAATTTTTATGTTTCAACATGTCATGTGACATGTCTTCATCAGTAATTAGTTAGTTAACTTTATAAAAGGAGGAGTATAGTGATAATAATAATTAATTGAGAAATTTTCAAAGTCAAGAATCATTGAATATAATTATTAATTATTGACCTCTAAAAAATATATTATGAAATTATGGAATATAATGAATCAACAGGATTTTGAGATTTTCTACAGCAAAAATTGACTTGATTTGACAAGCTAAAGCAAATTAATATGTTTGCTCCTTTTGTGATCACAATAGTTGCACCACACAATCTTCTCTTCTCTTCTCTTCTCTTTTCTTTTCTCTTCTTTTCTTCTTTTAGCATGCTTCAATCTCGCAAGTTAGTGTCATTTTTTCCTTTTTATATTAATATTGATATTGATTTTGTCTGTGATAATTAATTAATCTTATCTGCAATAGTATTATTTTCGATTCTCACATATAATAAAAAAAACATTATTCTATAATAAAATATTATAATTTGATTAACGAAGATATGCATTTATTTTTATATAAAGTTGATAATTAAAAATTATTAATCAATTTAATATAATTAACTAAATTATCACCTAATAATTTTTTAGCTATTAATTTCACATTTAAATTTTTACTTTTTAATAATTAATTTATAAATTTCATTAAATAACCAATAAAAATCAACTAATATCAATCAACCATTTAAATTAAATAATCTATTTTTATTTCTAAAACAATATAAAATTAGCTATTTTTCATTAGTTATCCATATTTTCTCTTAATTTATTTATTTTTCGTAGACATGACACATTTTTCTTACGTCCAAATTCTGTTGTTACAACAGAAACCACAATAGTTCCAATAGATTCCGGCGAGACAAACCTCCTGCGCGTGATCAACGCCGCCCTGAACCAACCGCTCTTCTTCTCCGTGGCGAACCACAAGCTTATAGTGGTGGGTGCAGACGCATCTTACCTGAAACCCTTCACCACCAATGTGATAATGTTAGGCCCAGGCCAAACCACAGATGTTCTAATAATCGGTGACCAACCCCCTTCTCGCTACTACATGGCTGCACGTGCCTACCAATCTGCACAGAATGCACCCTTCGACAACACCACCACAACCGCAATTCTTGATTACAAATCTGCACCGTGCCCCGCAAAAGGAACACTTGCACCGAAACCACTCATGCCTCTTCTCCCTGCCTACAACGACACCAACACCGTAACCGCTTTCAGCAGAAGCTTGAGAAGCCCGAGAAGAGTTGAAGTCCCCTCTGAGATCGACGAGAATCTCTTCTTCACCATTGGTCTTGGCCTCAACAATTGTCCTCCGAATTTCAGCAAGAATCAGTGCCAGGGTCCAAACGGAACGAGATTCACTGCCAGCATGAACAATGTCTCGTTCGTTCTCCCTAACAGTATCTCGATCCTTCAAGCTCACCATCTCGGTGTTCCTGGCGTGTTTACCACTGACTTTCCGGTGCAGCCTCCGGTGAAGTTTGATTACACCGGGAATGTGAGTCGTTCGTTGTGGCAACCTGTACCGGGGACTAAGGTGGCGAAGTTGAAGTATGGATCGAGGGTGCAGATTGTGTTGCAAGATACTAGCATTGTTACACCTGAGAATCATCCTATTCATCTTCATGGATATGATTTCTATATTGTTGCTGAAGGGTTTGGGAACTTTGATCCTAAGAAAGATTCTTCTAAATTTAATCTTGTTGATCCGCCTATGAGGAACACCGTTGCTGTGCCTGTTAATGGATGGGCGGTTATCAGATTTGTTGCTGACAATCCAGGTAAATTCGAATTCAAACTATGAAATAATTCGATATATTTGACTAAATTATAATTTAACAGTAATCAATTAACAATTCCACATGAAGACTTTTATTTATGTGTAATATTTGTAATTATTCTATATTTTGCTATTTGCACACTAAAATTTAAATACATAATAAATGCAAAATACATATGAAAGATTACTTAAATAATATATGTATTCGTATGAGTAGCAGATTTGATGGCTAATTTTTATTGATAAATAACATTTGTGAATATTCTAATAGTAGTTGTGATGCATATGTAGGTGCTTGGATTATGCACTGTCATTTGGATGTTCACATTGGATGGGGATTGGCGACGGTGCTGTTGGTGGATAACGGTGAAGGCTTATTGGAATCCATAGAACCACCACCTGAGGACTTGCCTCTTTGCTAGGAGATCTGATTTCATTCTCAAATTCGTCTGCTCAGCTACCAGGGTTTTTTGGTCATTTTCTTTTTATTATATAGTTTTGGAAGTTCATTATTATTATTGTTGTTTAATTTCCCCTGCATTGGGGGGTATATTTTTTTTTCTTTTTTCTTTTTTGTTAATTGTTAATTGTTCTTTTGATATATAGATAAATCGGGTCAATTAGCTAGGAGATGGTGATATGTAGTTGCGTAACAATGTCATCTGATCCAGTCACAAGCCCGACTGGTTATTACATTGATTTTAGAAATGTATTTTTTTTTTCTCCCTGTTATTCCTGTTGCTAATATTATAAACAATGATAAGTTTTGATTTTTTTTTTGATTCGGTTCTTCTTTCACAATCTCTGCAACTGAATATAACCGTGAGAAAATCAAATTGAAAATATCATCTAAAGTACTATATATTAAATAACAACCATGATAATGTATACTAAAATTAGTTATAATATAAAATATATTTTAGAATATAAAATATAAATTAAATAATATATATGTTTATATATAAATACATATTGTCTAACTTATTTATACAACTAATACCTTTTATCAAATAAAATCACTTAATTAATGTTATTACATAGGATACAAAAAATAATATATTTACATTAAAATTTCTCTCCCAAATTAGCTATTATATATTTATATCTCTTCGCTACTCATCAAAGTTTCAAATTATATAATATATATAATCGCTTTGATTTCCACTAAGCAGGAAAGTAAGGTGGTAGAAGTTAGTTGCTAATATCCCACCCAAATTGGAATTGGAAATGATGGGATAAAGTGGAGTAGATTTCAGATATTCAAGGTGGACACCATATATTTGAGCTTATTATTGAACTTCATATCCAAATAAATTGAAAAGAAAAAAAAAACCCAAAAAGAAGAAATTAAACAATAAAAATAATGCCTACGGTATTTCAAATGGACAAAAAAAAAAAGGTTAGTTTTGAAGAGTTAATCTAATCTTTCAATGTTAGACGACCAAATATAATAACACGTATTTGACTTAATTTTGAGGAATTAACAAGAGGAAAAGGATTAAGCAATTGCATAGCCACTCATAAGAGTGCTCCTTAGGACAACTTTAAGAAAAACAAAAACTTACAAATTTTCATGTGACATTTACATCCAAATGAAGGGTCAATGTGGGTACAACGGCAAGAGTGATCAATGTTAAATTGTGTGAACACATAACAATGTTCATTCTATGCAAGAAATCTAAGGATGCCTTAAAAATTAAAAAAAGATATTGGGCCTCCAACTCATTACTTTCCGCAAACAAAACAAAAGAAGTAGGTAAAACGCAGAAGGCTAGCTTAACAAGCCAGCAGCATTAAGGATGAATCTTTCTAATTTCTTTTTTCTTAATTGACTTTTGGAATTATAATTTCACATTATATAAATTTTTGTTTTCACATATTTTTATCCGGTCCCACTTAATATGTGACTAAGCCGGGCAATGGATAAGGTAGGTAAAATTTAATTTCAATTTTAACTCTATCATATTCGCGAGAGAAAATTACAATTCTAATCCTATCCATGAATGTTCAATCCTATCATGGGTAGTGAGGTCGAGGCAGTTATGGGCGACTGGGGACAACTGCTTCACTACTTGAAGAGAACGAGAAAGTATGATATTCTTGAGATTTTGTGAGTGATTAAGATGTATATAAATTTTTGAGATTGAGAAAGAGTTAGGATTGATCGCATTTCATTCGAACGAGTTTAAAAATTAAAATCAGTTACTTTTTATATTTATATATCTAAGTAAATAAAAAAATTTATACATATTCAATACATAAAAGTTATAAATTGGAATCACATCTTAGTGGGTAAGGCTGTTTTATAACTATATAAGATCTTACCTTAAAATATTAATTGAAGAAACTTTTTTTCAGAAAAATCACATATTTCTTAGCATTTTCTTTTCTAATGACAGTATGACACCAGTCACACCACCAATTACAGTAATCTTGTGATATCTACAAGCTGCTTCCATGACCACATATAAAACGCTGACCTTTTCTTGCAAATATTAAATAATAATCAAAAGTCTGTCATCGCTTATTTTATTGGCCTGGCTAAGTCACTAGTTCAAGTTTCAAAACAAAAAAGGAAAGTGAATTTTAAGTTTTTAATTTATACCACATATTGAGAAATTTTATACTTTTATTTCTTATATAATATTTTTTTTACAACGGTATGCTTTAATCCTATAAATGAAGAACTAATTCGCCATTAATTAGAATTGGCTAGCAACCACTAAATTGATGCATACACATATTGATGTTTTATGTATTTTTTGTTTGTTAAATGTATTAGATAGTTTTCAATCTTAGACATCACAATACACACGTTATACATTCAGGAAAGGAATACACTACTATGAGTTGTATATTTTATTATTTTTCACCAAGAATTAGAATTAGAGTACATACGGTTCCTAGAGGCAGGTAATACTTCCTATTGATCCAAGCATTAAATTGGGTGCATAATTCTTTTTTTTTTTTTTTTGACAGAGGTGCATAATTCTTATTAAGTCTTAGAAATTGTGATTAAATACTAATTACTAATTAGTAATTACTCAGACCCAAGAAACGTTGTTAAAAATTGCTAGATTTTGGGCTGATTTATGTTTATATTCTATGAGCCCAAAACCTAGGTAGTAGAGGTCATAAAATAATAATAAAATTGCTCACAAAAAAAAATCTATTTTTTGGTATTGCTCAAATAATAATAATAATAATGAAAAATTCTAGCATGATGACAACATTCTGGCCTTTTAATAATAACACATGAGTTGAGCTTATCATTAGATAATAAGTGAAAAATGAGTCATTCTAAATTTATGGTAGACATATGTTCTCATGCTCAATAATGTTATGTGTCAACAGCTCATTAGATCGACAAATGTCCTCATTGAAAGATAGGTATAATATCCTCATAGTAGAAATTCCCGACAATAATTGAAGGAAACACTCCTGTCGCAGAAAACAAATTAAAAAAATATTTGTGATCTTAGACTTGTTCCGGACCATACTACTTATTTTTTAAAATTTTAATTAGTTTAGTAATCAACTCACTAAAATAAATAAATATATATATATATATATATATATATATATATATATATATATATATATAAAAGTAAATAATATATAAGTAAGTATTAAAAATTCAAATTATGGTTTATGCATGTACTGATTTCTCTCGTATGCAGTATAGTTCCCACAGAAACTCTGTTTATAGGATAACGACACTGTTGGATAAGGTCACACAAAGGGCAGACTCACAACTAATAATGGTTGTTGTTTATAATTGCAATCATGTGAAAGTTTTATCCAAGACTCCAAGTAGCCTAATGTCATTTTATTTTGTGATATAAAATGGAACAAGGATCTATGTGATATAATATTCATCCAAATATGCGAGTTTTGGGGTCATAAACTCATAATCGTATCCTTTGCATGGAATCTTGAAGATTCCACTCTTGTACTACTACGGATAAAGATTGGCCTCAAATTATTGCCTTAGACTCAGAGAACCACTACTAGCGTCACCCACTACGTAATTTTACACGGAAAATCTAAGACACCTTTGATTTCATAATTTTGATTTCTTCATCCCCCCCAAAATACTCCCACCTTGTTCCTTCCCATGCAAACACTTTCCATACTTTGCTTTGTGCTTTCAATTTCTTTTTGTTACTCTATAATGTTCTTGCTCAAATCCTTTAAAAATATATAAAATAACATGTATATTTATATATAATAATTAACTTCATGATTAAATTTTGATGTATTCATATCCATTTTATTTATTTTATTTTAATGTAGTCACTATCTACAACTCTCAACATGCATCACCCTAACATCAACCATGTATATGTTTTTAGTTGGTCCAACTTAAAAAAAAATTATGACACAAACAAAAAAACTTAACTTTTCTTTTCGTCTTGTTTAAATGAAAAACAATATAATCTAATTTTGATATTTATAAAAAAATTTTACGTTTGCATCCAAATTATCATGTAAATTATTATTCAAACAAATAGATATAATTAAATAGTTGTGTAAATTATACGTTGTTGATGATATATTAAAATTAAATTAAAATAATAAAAAAATAAATGCAAAAGAAAAAAAGCATCATTGTTTACATGGTACCAATTTATTATTTATCCTGTTTTCTAACTTTTGGATATAATATAACATTCAAACTCACCGAATGTTCAAAATTAAAATTGGATTCAAATTCTTAGGGATGACAATAAAGTAGTGCGAAGTTGATGTTTTATATTTAGAGTTTAATTTTAATGGGTTGATAGTATAATTGTATTTACTTTTTTATGATTAATCATTTCATAATAAGAAAAATATTATTTTTTATGAAGTGGCGTTACATAATTGGATGAATATGTAAAATATTTTTGCGTTTAAATTATTATATTTATAGTCTCAAGTTCTTAATATAATCAAAGTCATTATATTATAGATTATATTCTAAGTACTGTTCAAAAATTTTAAATTCATCATATATCTGATGATCTATACATTTTAAAAATTCATTTGTATATGATTAGAGAACTATATCTACTTTATATAAAAGAAATTTAAAATAATACAATTTATATACCTTTTAACAGATACTAATTTTATACTCATATAAAAATATGATTATTAAAAATGAATAATAAAAAATAAAGATAGTTAATACATTAATAATTATATTTTATATGAATAACAAATTGATGTCTAAACAAAAGGATGCGGATAGCATAACCGAAAATTTTATCATCAAATATTATCCCAGAACTCATTGAACAAGTAAAACTGTGATTCCGCGTAAAAAAAAAAAAAATGGTAAATAAAACCACATAAGGTGGTGGCACTTGCCATTGGCATGGCTAAAAGTGGCATGTAGAATAGCAGGCCACGTGGCACACGTGCATGCACTCAGTTTTGTCGCTGACGTGTCCAATGCAGAGAGGGGAAAAGGGTGGGCCTTCGATATTCTAAACCCACTCTGCAGCTTACACGTACCTCGAATACGTGCCACTCATTCGCTTCAACCAATGACAACGTATTAGTTAGTTTTCCAACTTGTTGAGAGCAAACTTTGGATCATGCTTCATGTATTATAAATTCGGTATTCTATAGAATTTCACCTATAATTAATCAATAAAAATAATATATTATAAAAATTGAGCTATTTGAAATAGTAGAAAATTAATTATTTAAAATGATAAAAATTATCTAAAATAGTAAATAATAAACAAAATATATACATGGTAATTCTGCTTATTAGTTAATTATTGTTTAAAAAGTATTAGTCACTAATATTACAAAATTAAATTTTAAAACATCGACTTAAACCGATAGTTGAACTATTGAGTTGATAATAAAAATGAATCATATAAGACTTTGAAATTAGATAGAATTTGAATAATTTTTTTTTATAAAAAGTATAGCACGGTAAATTTTAGTGAAATTATACAATAGACAGATAGAAATATAAATTAGACAGATGAAAATTGTGTAAAGTATTAAGGAATATATACATGAATGCTAACCTTTTGATCATTTTAGTGTAATATACTTATCATTTTAATTAATATTAAATTTATTATTATTTTTCATGTTCAATTATTAAAATAAATTAATTAGCATGCTTATTAATATACTAATATATAATAATTATAATAAGATAAGATGTGCACCGTTTATACTATAAATAGTTATAATTAACTCATTTTATTCTAGAAGTTATATTTCTAAATTTAGAGGAACCATATTCTTGAAAAATTAGTGATTTTTCTAGTGATCATTACAACATTCATACAATCAACAAGTTCCCATTTCTCATGGTTATCTGCCTCAAAATTATAAAATACCTCATTCGGCACTATATATTTATCACTTTAGGAAAAGATTACTTCAAACTTTTCCCTTTTTGATTGACTTTTGAGGTGAGGTTAGTTCAAAATTATTAATTTATGCGATCGAATCGGTGTTAATTTATTATTAACAATATGAAACGGTGTTTTCTTCACATTAAGAAAACGAAAAAAGATCAACATTGCCGATCGAGTGTCATCATATCTAATTTATCTTTTTTTGATGAAATCAAAAGAGAAAGTTATCACTTCATATCTCCTCGAAATTAATATTTAGTGTTTGAGTTTAGTTTCTATACTATTTACACTATAATTTAATCATATTTATATTATTTAAAAAAAATAATGAATAATTGATAATTTTTTTTCATAATATTTTCCAATCCAACAAACTAAGGATTAATCCATCACATACTTGAGATCCATTAAATTTTTCGCTGATCGGATTAATGGCCCCAATCAAGCTTATTAACAATTTAACACAGTGATAACTTTTTTCCTTTTCACTCTCTTGGTCAATTCACAGATCTCACACAATTGGGCTAATGGGCCCAGCTATGGAAACAAGGCCCACATTCAGATATTATGAACTAGAAAGTTTGGTTGCATGGCCAATTATCTAGCGTTTACATGATTGGTTTAGATTTGACCAAACAAAAAGATAATTACATTACAATAGATCAGATATTTACGCAATTTGGGGTGGAAAAAAAAAAAAGAAAGAAAGGAAAAAGAAAACTAGATATTTATTCAAGAGCACAGCAATGGCAAAAGCGAAATATAATTAAAAGAAGAAGGGGCAGTGAGGAAAAATAAAAAAAGCGAAAAAAAAAAGAGAGTGGGAAACAAAGCACTACTTATAACAGAAAACTTGGGAGAGAGGAAAGCGACGCAGTGCGTTTTAGTGGCTCGGGAAGGTTCGAGCGACACGTGCCACAAGGTTCGGGAGTCCGAAGCAACATTGCACGACTGAGAAGGTGCCACGTCACCGATACGCGTGTGCAATTAAAAAAGAGAGCAAATATCAGAAATATCTAGAGAAGGCTATAAATAGAGGTCACAGCTTTCAAGCCCAGAGATTTTTTTTGAATCCTCTATTAGCTAAACACTCACACACACTCTCTCTCTCACACTCGTAATTATTGACAAGAAAGATAACGACAAAAACGACGAGGCGTTTTGAATACAAGAACAAAAAATAAGTGAAGGAAAAAAAAAATCAAGTAAAAGAAGAAAACGAAGTGAAATCCCTAGCTTCTGTTTCCAGACTTCTGCTTTCATCAGATCTCACAGGTTAGTTGCATTGGTTTCATCTTTCTTTCGCGGTTATGTAATCTATGTGATTTTGTTTATCCTTTTGGTGTGTTCTGAATGATTCTTGATTTTTTAACAGTGAGTGTGTTAATTTTTTTTTTTTTTGTGTGTTATTATTTGCTTGGTCATCAAGTATTGTCGTTATTGTCTATTACTTGGGGACGAAGGAAATTTGATTCCGGGGGTAGGGTTTATCTATTAATGGTTTAAATTTAAATAAAGAGTGCGTTGCGTTGCAAAATTCTGTTCTGCTTTTGTTGCTTTGTGGTTTCTGCTTTTTGTTTTCTTTCGTTTTGTGGTTTTTTTTTTTTTTTCAATTGTTTTTAACTTAGTTCTTGCTTTTAATAACGGCAGATTTGCTTAGTGTGGGAAAATTGTTGAATCGTTTGAGCTAAGAACTCTTAAGGTGATTGGTTTGACATGGGTGCTTATGATCAAGGTTCTAATAATATCAGTCTAGTACCCTTGGACTCTTCTAGAAAGAGGAAAAGTAGGAGTAGAAGAGACGGGTCTAGATCTGTAGCTGAGACTCTGCAGAAATGGAAGATATACAATGAGACTCTTCAGTCCGGTAAAGAGGAAGGCAAGCCAACAAGAAAGGCGCCGGCAAAGGGTTCGAAGAAAGGGTGCATGAAAGGGAAAGGAGGACCCCAAAATTCACAGTGTAATTACAGGGGTGTTAGGCAGAGGACATGGGGGAAATGGGTTGGTGAGA
>JASCZI010120857.1:15753-44528 GCA_036250425.1 Stylosanthes scabra
TAAAAATATCACTCAAAACCATAGAATAGAAAAGACACGACTAGAACAATTCCAAACTCAAGGAATATTAAATAAATAAGATAATATGATCACAGATAATTAGAGAGCAACTGAGCAAGAGATTTTTACCTCAATTGTTAGAAGTTGGCACCATGACATAGCAGACCTGTCAGTATCAATAACACTAGATGGTAAACAAGAACATAGGAGCAGGCTTGTATATGGATTTTCAGCAATCAGATCGCGTGGAACTGAGAAAGCTGGAACCATCCCATTATCGCTCTGATAAAATTACAAAATGGTAAGACTTGAGGTTTGCATGCATGCATAGGGAAGTTAGCACTTGGCAAATAACAAATCATATGAAAAATTCAATTGGCTAAGACAAATATAAAGAACATTTATCCTTATAGAACATAAATGAGAAGGTGGCATAAAGTAATGCATGTTTACCTGTATAAAGAGAACAGGAATTTTGAGGTCCCTAATCACATCCCGTGAGCTGGATTTTGAATAAAAGTCTTGTATTGCACCAAAGCCATAAGATACCATAGATATTGCTTCATCGAAGTCACGTACGGATTTTGCCAACAGAGCCCTTTCCACATCAAAATTTTTAGTTTTGCCTTGGAAAAGTGCCTACAGTTTGATGAGTTTTTAAAGAATGATTTCCAGAGAAATCATAATCAATGTTGTTAATTAGATATGTGAAGTACAATAGAATACAAATATGTATGTGAAATCAGACTGCATGGGTTACCTGAATACAGGTTAAGAGAAAATGCGAAAAAGGGAGTGAAGAATGAAAGTAACTAGCTTACCTTATTGGTTTGTAGAATATCTTTGAGTCCACTGGTGAGTTTCTGATCGGAAACATCATGATATGGCGATGTCCTTGTAGCTTCATCCAAATCAAAAGGATTATCTATACAGGTGGCTGCTGTGAGCGGTGTTCTCTCCCCAACCTCGGCAAGGTATTTTGTGAGCATGTTGGCACCATAACCCAGGCCAACACCCATCAAGGTCGTCCAAGGCCTCGCCTTGTTGATATAGTTTATAGCCATGCAGATATCATCACTGTCAGCAGCCGTAAATAACCTACATAATATAAACTAGTTAAGAAGTCCCTACCATGTCCATCTATCTTAACCATTAATCTATATAGACACTCCCATTGGGCACTTTGTACATGAGTTGATGATAAGTGATTGATGGAAATTGAAGAATACATACCGGGGAGTGGTGAGAGGTGAACGGGCGCATCCTCTGGGATTCATGACAACAGGGAAGAAGCCTCTCTTGAGAGATTGAAGCACAAAGGTCCTTATGTTGCTGTCATTGCTTCCTTCTGTAGTTCCAGGAACAAGCAGGAGAGTAGAATCCAAACCACGCTCCTCTTCCAAGTCCAAATTGGAAGGCCAATCCAGCGAAACAACACCTCCATCCTCGGTGGTGACGCACACTCTCTGGTAGGTCAAACACTCGTCGTTCTCCTGACACTGGGAATCCGTAACCTGGATGGTGCCGCTGTTGATGGTGACGTAATGCCTGTCGTCGGTGAGGAGCTTGTCGTTGGCGTCGTCCTGAAAGGAGAGGGTAGGGCAGCGCAGAAGAACGAAGCGGTTGAAGGGCGTGGGGGTGGAGAAGAGGATCCAGTCACCGACATGGGGAGAGGGAGGCGGTTTGTTGGGTGAAATAAGGCGGGAGAAGTAGAGTGCGGCGGCGGAGGAAAAAGCGAGGGCGGGAGTGATGAAATGGAAAGGGGAGGGTGAAGATTGTGGGTTTGGGGGGAAGGAGCAGGCGAGGGGATTTGGCTTGAACCTTGGGCGCCTGAAAACGCGAAAGTGGGGAGGGCGAAAGGGTTTAGAAGATAGAAGAGGGTTGAAAGTGTAATTACAACAACTAGAAGAAGAAGAAGTAGTGAGGCTCATGATTCCGATGGGAGGGACGAAGGGAAGGAGGTTCCGATGTCACCTCCTTATTTATTTATTTATTATTTATTATTATGCGCATCAAGATCAAGATTAATAAGAAAGGGGGGACGCTCCAGTGTGTTGAACTTCGCGGCTCTTCATCACCGCATGTTACCATCACCTACATTGAAACCACCTCAACTTCAACAACCCTCCTCCCAACTTCTACAATTTTGTAATTACAGGCCCAAAGATGAAACACCCAATGCCATTTTCACACTTCCTTCCATCCTTCACATACAAATTCCACCACCACCACCACTTCTTTTCCAAAAACAAAAAAAAGGCCTCCTCTTTTTTTTTTGGTCGGATAATTCTTATATACTTGCTTCATGATGAATTGTTTGCGGGGTAACAAGTGTTGGTGACCCCTAGTCCCAAAAAAAAAATAAGTTTTGGTGACCCCTAGTTCACTTTCGTGTTTGTTTTCTCTTTGGGCTTAGGCCCGTATTCTCACACACAAAAAAAAAGAGCTCATCTATCTTGATTCTTGTCCTATTTTAGGTTTTGGTCATTGAGAAGAATGGCCATGACGGGAATGAAGGGTAGGATTGAGAAGCACATTGCATTGCTGACATGGGCTCAGGCTCATGCCCACCCCTGCTGCTTTCTTCATTCTTGGCCTGCTACCTAATCATTAGCAAATTTAATCCATTGATTTATTATATTATTATAATAAAAGATACAATGCATTATGCATGCATCTATAGTTTGATATGCTAATCATCATATATAATTAAATTGCATTATTGTTTATTTGGTCCTAAACTAACGATCCACTTGTGTTCATTGATTCTGACCAAAAGCCAAATTGTTCCCTTAACACTCCAATTCCTAATAATTTCATTTCATCAAATAAGAAATCTTTAATTATATCTAAGACAATAATGATGTTGTTGTCCATTCTCTGATACACAATAATATATACGTGGAGTTTTACTTGATTATAATTAATGGCATTCATATAATCTTAGCTTCAATGTTTATTGATCCGGCCTGTCATAAGTTCGACCCAAAAGAGCTCATTAAATGAACTCTTACTCAGTCAACGATCCATCAATCACTTAAAGGCCAAAACTCGAACCGATCGGTTACAGCGCCGCCAAATTCAAACTTAATACATCTAACCTAAACTGGACAGTTAACAATCGGCTATCAAATAACACACGTGCTCAAGTCAATTTAACAACCGATCAGATATGATCAACCAATATGAAACTTATCAACTAAACCTCTGATTCCGAAGAACTCGAACATCCTAACTGAGTCTTCTAACGGCAATTCAATAGGCGAACCGAACACTTAAGTCATATTCTATATAACTAACCTAGCTAGGTCTAGAAAAGGTAAGTTTTCTTCTCCATCATATTCACTAAACTGCTAAACACTTCTTTTTATCTGACTTGAGCGTTGGAGTGGTCTTGCGATCCACCCCCGCCGTTCCTTGGAGATCAGAGCTACACTGAAGATTTTTGTGGAAGTTGAAATGTTCATCCTTCGTCCAAGCACACTGATTCTTAAAGAGCTCATCCGCAAAGTATTTGGACAGTCGAACTCTTTCACTTTCGCACCAGAACACATACTTTTCTGAACCTTTGTTGAACATGCACGCATTACATATACTTATGCTCTTTCGTTAATGAAAATGCCTGTTTTTTTTTTAAGTTAGTTATGACTTTGATTTTTTCTTCCTACAGCTAGCTATTAGATCGAAAAATGCCGCCACACCGAAATAAACAAATAAATAAAAACGAGACCATATTGATGGTTTGTAATTTTGTGTATTAAATCATCAGTTGTAACCAAGTCATCATAAGACGACAAAATTCTGTTCGGCGCGATTGATATACAACAAATAAACATGCGGAATCAATATCTTTCTCTTATGCTATACATACATACATTCGTGTTATATTTGAATTATTTGTATGTATTACCGTATTCAGATTTATCAGCATCAAATAAATACATTGCAAAGTTGGATTCACAATGCGAGCTTTTTCATTATTTTTTTTTTTATTGGTGTGCCTTTGGAACATATATCACCACCGATCATTACATTAAATCATTAATATTATTGCTTCCTGATTCCTACATTATTTGTTTTTCAAACATAATGTGATGAGAATATATGTATGTACATAATCAAAGCTAGCTTAATTAGCAGGTATATATGTATGATTTCCACCTGACATAATTTTTTAGTAATTCTTTTTTCCCCTAAGAATTATAAAGCTTGAAGATCCAAAATCGGATATAGTTGAATTAAATAAGAAGTATATTTATGGTTATAAATTTGGTTAGAGGATCAGAGTAAAGAGAAGAGAGAGAGAAAGAGGTTCACATGGCTATAGGTAGGGGTGACATGGCTTCATTAATTGATGATTTTGTGAAAAAAGAGGATGTTTGAGGGCATGTGTTGCTCACATGGCTCTGCTCCCGGAATGCCGCGTGTCATTGTCAAACACTAGTATTCTTTGTTGGTTTCAAATAAGTAAACTCATTTTACTTGTGGATTGAATCATCAATATCTTAGATTAGATATAGTTCAATGGTTGTCACACAAAAACATAATACATTATTTGAAATTCTGCTTTAGGCCGTGTATCAAACTAGTAATCGTCTTCTTGCATGACTCCTGATTATTTTAAGCCTAGCCAGAGATTTTCAACCAATGGTTTCATTTCCCTCATCTGATCTTACATTGTAGAAATTAGAAAAATATTTATGAAGCAAGAAATTAAATAAAACAAGGTAAGCGGGGTAAGGTTTCTTAAGATATGAGAGATTGACAGTAGGAGCCAGAGAAGAGAACAAGTTAGTTCATCTCCATCCACCAACAAATCTTTAATTCATTTGCAATAATATTTTTTTATAAATTTCAAATTATCTTATTAAAGATATCCACAATCATCATCCATCATCCATCATATATATAAAATTGGATTGGATGGCCAACACAACATCACATTTTGATTTTTTTTTTAAATGTTACCTATAAAAAATTGTGTGGTTTTGTTATTGATGCTAATTTAAGGATGGTAGTAAGAACCGGTTGGTTGGTAGTTGGTACCAATTCTAGAGAGCGCTGCTATAGTATTTGTCCTTTTCTTTATTTGTAACCCAAATATTAAAATTTTAAACAAATAAATAGGATTAAAGAGAACAATTGAATTAAGAAGAAAACGGACAACGTGGTCGTTGTCTGCATGGAAGTATTATTTATAAATAATTTAATACAGAGTGAAACCAATTAAGTAATTAATATAATTAGCAAGTAGAATTATTGATTAGAAATTAAAGTAGATTAATAGGTTATTAGAGACCTTGACAACACATGCACATGTCTGTCGCTTTCGGTGCCAAATGAGAAACAATAAAATGGATGGTAGACTATTTCTTGTTGGAAGTTCAGTGTCACTCATATAACAAATAAAAAGACAAAAGTATAAAACGATAAATTCAGCTCCCAAGGATATATTATATATTAATGTACTAAAAAATAAATAATTTAATAAGAACGAAATAATCAAGTACTAAAAAACTCGCCTGCAAGAAATAACTATGTTGCTAATAAACTTACCTAACCAATCAATATATATATATATTTCTTTTTTCCATCCAGGAAAATATTTTGTCATGATTAAAATCTGTTGCATGTTACCTGCTATTAATTGGTGCATTGATGGCCGATATAGTACACTTAGTATTAATAGGGTAACTTATTTGCTTTTTTATGTATAAAATTTAAAAGTGAATAATCTTTAAACGAGCAGCAGTAATCAGGTTTGCTTATATTTTGAAGTTTACTTCAAAGTTGAAACAAGTTTTTATATGATGAGTGTGGGCTTAACAAACCCAAAAGAGTAAATGGATAAAAGTGTTTTGAAAAAATATATATATACTACTAAATTTGAAGTAATTGAAAGAAAATTCAAGTAAGGTGCTAATAGTAAGTATGATTTTTGTTAATTATACTCTATTCAAGTAAGAGCTTATTATTATGTATGTCTTTTCCATAGAAAAGATATTGATTATCTAAAACTTGTCTACGTATCCTTATTTGGTTAATTATAGTCTATCCAAATAAATTGAAATATTTAGTGTTTTTTCTTTTGTTCAGTGAATATTTGTTGTTGGAGAGTTTTGACGGTTTCAGTATTGAGGCTTCGATTTTTTGGTTATTTTGTTTTAGTGGGCGAAAATATTATGATGAAAAGAATTGGATGTATTATTGTTTTGATTCCATTTGTTGGAAAGACTTATGTTACAATATTTTTTAAAGAAAAAATCTTGCAAGCCAAAGACAGGAGCCAATAATTTTTTTTTATTATTTATATTTTTTTAATTATATTTATTGTTTCTGTATTTATTTTTAACATTAATTTCCTAATATTACTATCTTCTAAATAATGTTGTAGGATCATTCTGGTGAATACACCATCCATGGCATTTTGGGCATTTGGCATTTGGAGGGGTCCCCCAATTGCCTTAATTTTATGCAATTACGATTTTACCCTGTCCCTCACATTCCTTCCTTTCTTATATAAAAGAACCTTCCCTCGCACCTTCAATTCATGTACCATCTCTCTCTCTCTCTCTCGAGCAAAGCTTATAAAAAAAAATAAAATAAAGAAATGGCGAAAGGAGGGAAGCTTACGAAGCTGAGGTCTGTGCTTAAGAAATGGAACTCATTTGGCAGCAATAGCAGCAAGCAGAGTCGCCACAACAGCAGCGCCGTGGCAGACGAGGATGACAAGAGAGAGCTCCACACGGTGTACGTTGGCAAGTCTCGGCGGCTGTACCGGGTGTCGTCGGAGGTGGTGGAGCACCCTGTGTTCAGAGAACTGGTGGAGAGGTCACGTGAGGAGCAGGAGGAGGAGGATGAGGAAGTGGGAAGGAGCGTTGCCTGCGAGGTGGTTCTGTTCGAGCATCTTCTTTGGATGCTCGAAAATGGCGATCCACAACCGGACGAACTTGTTGACTTCTATGCTTGCTAGACCCTCTACTTCCTTCTTTCTTCTTCTTCTTCTTGTTCTTCTTCTTCTTGTTCAATTCATTCAACAACACCCTCATATGCCTCTTACATAACAAAACAACCTTCATATGCAACTTTCATCATGTACATTATCATTTGGAATCCAAGAACTAAACTAGAAGAAGAAACAAAACATTTTTACTACACTTGCTTATTATTTATTATTAGTCGTTGATGAATTGACAGTTATCAATAATGTAATTATTCTTTGTTACTTTTATTTACCTATATATTCATATCATGCATCAATGTGTAATCCATGCTACTCTCGGAAACTCATCATGAGTAGTAGAATAGTGCTACAAATTATTAATATGCAATGCCAATGCATCGGAGGATAAAACCAAGCAAAACTAACATTATTTTGTCGATTGTCCCATTACAACATGATTGGAATAGCCCTTAACAAAATGGAGCTTCACATTTGAGACACTACTTCACATAATGACATGTTTCTGTATAATACTATACTGTGGCGGTGAAAAAATGATGCTATCGCAATTCTCATATTATTTCTGTTCAAATTATTAGTTGGTCCTGGATATATGTTTCCACTTCATTTATACGCAATGCAAGTAGCCTCACCACATTCACTACTTGTTGCATCTACTACAGTTATTTTGGAGACAATGCATCATGCCTTGTGTACACATACTACACTACACAAAACATTTTACATTCATTAATAACTCATTCATATCATAAATCATTTTTTTCTTTATTTTCTTATACTTTTAAATACATTTTATTCTTCGCTCTAACTATTCTAAAATACTACTTTAATTAAACAACTAGTAGACTTAATTTCGCTCTATAGCTTGGTTGTTGGGTGGGCCCAGGGTACTAGAAGCTAAGGGAAAAAAAAAGAGATGCATCTTAGCCACATATAATAATACTGAGAATATATTAATTAAATAAAATAAAATCAAATATAGTAAACATGTAGCAAGAGTTAGCTAGCTACAATAATAATAAAAAAGAACTCAACATACTATTCAGAGACAGCAATGAGTTAACCTCTTTTAAGGAGCCAAGAACCAAGAACCAAAAAGCCTTCGTCTGCATACAAATTAAAATACAAGTTGATGACATTACTATTATATATTCTATCTTGAGCATGCTTATTATAGTATACATATATGTGGTATGAGCCAAAGATACGCATATAAAAATTGAATACTAATGATTAGGTAGGTAGAGAGATGGCATTTGTTTAAGGCCAATGTCACTCGCACGCTTGATTAAAATTTCTTTGTTGGTTAGCAGTATCAAATATGGGAAAGAAAAATATAAATAAAAAAAAAAGGAGAAGAGGGGTTTTGATTAAGTTGATTGAGGAATTTAGATTAGATATTTGGAGGGATTAAGTGGATGACACGAATTGAAAGTCGTTTAGTACACGCATGCATTTTAGTATCTTGTATAAAGCTGTACGCGTTTCCAACCTGCCACCCCTTCTTTTCTTCAATTACTTCCACACCACAACCTTTCTCAATTCTCATCTCTCTATATATTTATACTTATATTATTGAAAATAATTAGTACTCTGTTTAAACATATATATGTATGTGCTAGTGCTAGTGTATTTTTATTGTAAGACAGCATATACAAAAGAGAGAAAAGATAGAATAAATAGCTTTTTTTTCCACCCTATATATATAAGCCGGGTCCCGGCGTGAGTGGTGAGAGTTTTGTCCCTTTGAATCGGATTTATAATTAATGGCAATATATTTTAGGTATGAGGGGATGCACATTGAACATTGTAATATAGAAAGAGAATAGGTGGCAGAGAGTTGTGTTTGTTTGTGTTGAAACTTGAAGGTTGAGAGTGTGTGGGGACTTGACTTTGGACATAAAAGGGGTTGATCTCAGCACTCTGCCAGCTATATATATGCATGGTTTATCGATCTTTATTAATTTACAAGTAATCACCAACTAACCTCACATCATTACAATACTCAACACAAAAACCTGGGCAAACCCTGAATTAACATCAAACAAATTAAAGAGGGGGATGGACGGAGAATATATTAGTTACTTTATTTAATCTGATGAAGCTAAGACATGTTTCCTCAAGTTGAATATGCCATAAAAAATAATCCACTATAGTTTTTGTTAAAAGAAAAGGAACGTAGTTCACTCTACCATACATTTTTCAACAATATTATTTAATAATTATTTTATTCCATGAGTATACACACACATAGAGCTGTATTACGCATTCATCTAACTTGAACTAGCTAGTAGAAGGAATGATGATATATATGACGGGACGACTATATATCCTGGCCTTAGTCAACCATGAAGAAGGTAGACTCGAAATTGGAATGTACAAGTTGTTTAATTTTGACACTAGTTAATTAAGCTATAGCGTAACTGAACCTGATGATGATATATCTCATTCGTCATCATCACTAATAATAGTAATAACAAAATGTTCATTCATTCATTCCTCTTCAATTTTGCACTAGTTTCGTTATTGTCGTCCAAATTAATTAGCCAACCTATAGCTATAGCTATATATATGATGATGGTTCACATATTCTCCATCAACAATGAATTGAATATGGTGTATGTATGTACAATGCAAGTAGCTATAGCCTTTGATGATGGTTATATATATATACGAGGTTTAATTTGTGGTCACATTAATATTGCAACTAGTTAGCTAGTATGAAGTTATTAAAGAAGGCACATGCAAAGATATTGATCACATACACTAATTGAACCAAAACCTAAGACAGACAGATTATGTATAATTACTAATATAATTGGGTAGCATTTATTGAATAATTTTCCTATATACTTTAATTTGCATTGCCAGCAAAAAATGAGTGTTACACTGTACTCTATATGATGATGAGAAAGACATTTGATCCTACCACGTAGAGTCGTAGAGAAGCTAATTAATAGACATACACATTTGTATGCTTTAATTTGCAAATATATATGGTGATGAGCTATCATCTAATTAAGTTGTTGGTATGTAGTGTGGTAGATAGATAACCAATAATGTTGTCGTTCTCATGCATGCCATATATAGAAGAAACGATGCGTAGGTCATTTCAAGTAAATATGTTTATGTGATGATTACCTTCTCATAAGTCATAAGTAGTAGTTTCAATCAAAATATATATGATTGGATAAGTTATTTATAATGAGGATGATTCATTAGTTGATTATGATTATGATGGATGATATATAATAATAGAAGATGGATGACGAGTTTTATTTGAAGAGCGGAAAAGGACGAATTGCATGGTTCTGCTTGGTAGTGAGGAAGGGTATTTGTGTCTTTTTGAAGATGCACATGGCCACATGGGGGGTGGAGAGGGGCCTTACGCACGAGCAAGCAATTAGGCCATGTTACTGCAAGAATTTCTGTCTCCCTGCCCTCTCCCACTCTTTAATTACTCCACCTTTCTACCTTATTATTTTCCTATACTATTCTTCTATCCCCTTACGAAATTACAACACCTTCCACTACTTCATTTATGTGCTTCGAAATCAGAAGAGGGGGGGATTAATAATTATTGTGCATATATATGACTCTAAACCTCCAAATATTAGGTACCATTCCAGTTCATTTTATACTTATTTTCTTTTTGACTCAATAATGGATTATTTCTAAGATTTGGTGGATGATCTTCACCACTCATTATTAGGAGCAATAGGATTTTTGGTTTTATCATGTTGGATCTCTGTCGAATACTTCGCTATCATCATATTACTACCATTATTATCATTGAAAAGAAAATATATATATATATAATTCCGATTCCACTATAGCGCTAATTTCTCAAGCTATATATACAATCATTGAATGAATTATGTTAGAATAATGAAAATGAAATGTTAATCAATCAGGACAAAGGTGGCCAAATACATTGCATTGTGTTATTAATGTGTTTGCATTTGGTGATGAATTATCATTTCATGAAGAATAGAACTGAATGCTGATTGCAGAATGCATCAAGAGAAAGTGTATAAACATACATTTATTTCATCAAGGTTTTGGAGTAATTTAAAAGCGGTTAAGATGCGAGAACGAATTCTGGCTGGGACAGGACTATCACATTCACATTCACATGTTATATGTACGGAAAAGGGATAGAAAGGAAATTATTTTTTTTCTTTTTGATTGAATTTTAATGTTGTGAAATTTCCAGCTAGGAAGATATTAGCATTTAAATATGTGATGAATAAATGATGATGATGATGTGAATGCGTGTCTCCCTGTCTAATAATTTGGTGTTAGGGGGATGTGACTGGTCAAATCTGAGGAATACATTGGGATTCTATCGCTAAATTCCTTGTCTCCTCACCGCTTTAAGGGATCTATGTCGTCCCAACCCATTAACCATTCTGTGTTCCACATTTCTCATTTCTTCACACCATTAATGTCATCTCCAACCACCCATCCCAATTCCCCTCCAATCCAAACAAAGACAGAGAGGATGCCAAAAAGAAACATGGACCAAAATCATTTCAGATAAAGAAATAATACTCTAATCATTCTTAAAACATTACTTTACCATTTTACAAATTCTTTCATTTTAAATCTTTTTCCCAGAAAGATAGACGGCTGAGAACAACAAATCTATACAAGTGTATGGGCCTAATCCTTGTAAGTATGTCATTTGATAAGTAGGCCGAGTAAGAAGCCTAGTGGGCTTATGGGCCCATTTCTTAGCCCAAATTACATTTTCATATATATATACTATGCTTGTTGCATTCGGATAAACTAATATGTTTTTCCATGACCAAAAAGAAGCACTCATATTTTTACACAGGCAGCAATTGAGGCTTTAATTCTCTTTAATATGCTGCATTAGATCCTGTTCTTACATGGAGAATTCTCACTCTGGGCTTTTCTAGCCCCGTATAATTCCCGAAAAAAAAAAGGAGCATTCTCACTTACGAAGTCCCCAGAGATTGTTGATTCATTACTGCCCTTACTCATCTTAGGCACTATTTTTGCACTGAATTCTTTGGTCATTAGCGACCTCCTGACATTCACAGGGGGTCACTATTATACATTGTTGGAATTCTCCACCAAACTGGGTACAATTCGATGCCAATAAATTACTTCGTACACTTAGTGTATTGTACAAATGTGTTCAATTCATATTTCCAACACTCAAACTGCATGCTTATCAGGAATTGTTTCTGTTTTAAACATTTGCTGTTCAACATTCAAGTTCTTTCTTTCTTTCCTCACATATGAGAAGAGGTGGTACGGAAGCAGGAAGCAGCCTGAACTCTTGAGAATAGTGAACTAACTCTATCAGTCTATCCCCAGGAACACCAGACACTTAATTAAGACAGAAAACACATGATCACCAACAATCTATTTGTGTATAAAGACATGTGTTAGTTTAACTCAGTTTCAATATATATCTTGTATTTCAACGTGTATTTTATACTAATAGCTGATTTTGGTGAACATCATTCATAGTTTTAAACATAATCTGTAGCAACATTGGAATGTGGTGATTGATAACAAGTGTAACTTAGCTTAAAAGGGCTGCCCAATTGGTAAGGTGAAGCCAACATCTGCTGACAAAAGCGAGTTTACAGAATAAAATAGCTTAAGGTTGACCACTATAACTCTTGAGCAGTGGCAGAAACAAACTAAAAATAAGGAGCAAAAGAATTTAAAATAAACAAGGTGTTTTGATGAAGCAACTTTCAAGTATAAACTCAGTTGAAATGAAGCATAATAAATGATAATAACTCAAGTGTTAAGCAAAACTATTGGTTCTACCTATAATAATGAGAGTAATCCATGTATAGGGCAAAGTTTAAAGTTTCCTGAGAATTGCGGAAGCCCAACGCCTAACACGTCCTCTAAATGTGTAACCAAAGACAACTCCAGCAACAAAGCAAATTGCACAAAGCTTGGAGCATGCCCAGTAAGACACTCCTTCTCTGCAACAACAACAAATTGATCCCAATTCAAAATCGAAACCCTCAATTTTGTTTACAATCACACTACAACTTTCTTCTCGTCCATGTCAATATGATTATAAGTAGTTGTTAACGAGTGATACATTTAAAAATATAATGATCTAAAGTTGAAGATCCCAATTCAAAATCGAAATTTTGGAAATTTAAAGGAAAGAGTAAGAAGAAAGGTGAAAGGGAGATACCTGGGGGATTTAGTAAGCAAAGCAAGGGAGGAATCAGGGGGTGGTGCTTTCGCATTCAAATTGAGGCTTGAAGACGACGAATTCTGATGGTCGGAACCTATACCCTTAACCACAGCACTCCGAGCACCCTCCATAGCTGGAATTGAAACCACGCCTCTACTCTTCGAGCTCCCACTTCACACTTTGAAACCTCTTCTCTTTTGCGTCCCATTTTTTTATTTTTCGTATTTATCTTTTATATCACTATATTCATTTTCATAAAAATTTTGTTTTTTTTTAAAGAATAAATCAATGCTCTTGTAATTGTTTGTGTCATTTTCTACAACATAATTTAAGATATAGAATTTAGGGTTTAAAATATTATTTAAAAAATTTAATTAAATAATAATAAATCTATAAGATCATTTACTTACTTTATGATTATATTAGAATAGAATTTGTAGTTTTTTATTTACCTTGTAGTATTTTTTTCATTCATTTTACTTTTAGCTTTTTAGACTTATTTACTCTTGTTTTGTGTGTTTCTTACTTTGTTTAGACGAGTTTTGTTTTGTGTTTTATTAGTGAACCCTTTTCACTTACATATCAAATACATAGTTTTACTCTCCAAAGTATGAATAAGAATTAAAAATAATTGGGTATCCGAAAAATAAATGAATGAATAAAAAAAAGAGGAGATTGCAAAATTAAAAGAATGAAAAGTGAGGGAAGGGCTTGATTTTGAGAATCCTATGAAAAGGAATGCAAGAGCATGGAACATACATTGGAAGGTATATATGGTAAGAGGTGAGCAATGGTCCACGCCAGTGAGAATCCAATCCAACCATTAACAACCTTCCTTCCTTATCTCTTTCTTACTCGCCCTTGTTACATTGTTTAGCTGCTAGCTCAACTCAACTCAACACAAACACATCATAACATGGCTTCCTTCACTATGACTGCCCCAAATTTAAAGCACTACTCTCTCCACACCTTCCTCCGCTCTCAATCTCCCAACTACACTTGTCACTACCCACTCCTTCTCAGGTCATCAACTTCTCAATTCTGTGGCCGACCCTTATCTTTCTCACTCCCATCTTCCAATGCCAATGCCAATGCCAATGCTGCTTCTCCACTTCTACTTCCATCCATTTTTGCCAAGGTATGTACATAACTACTACACTAGCCACAAATTCAAGGAAAAGATCCAATATTATGATTTATTAATTACTTGGTGACAGGTGAGTAAAGGTTCAAAGCCACCGCCATTCACCCTCAAAGATCAAGATGGAAAGACCGTGAGCCTCTCCAAATTCAAAGGAAAACCAGTGGTTGTGTATTTCTACCCTGCAGACGAGACCCCTGGCTGCACTAAGCAGGCTTGTGCTTTCAGGGATTCCTACGAGAAGTTCAAGAAAGCCGGAGCTGAGGTTGTTGGAATCAGCGGCGACGATCCTTCCTCTCACAAGGTAAACACAAAAACCATTCTCCCATCCATATATAATAATTATTACTAATTTGTGATTGGTTGCAGGCATTTGCGAAGAAGTACAGACTTCCATTCACTTTGTTGAGTGATGAGGGTAACAGAGTGAGGAAAGAATGGGGAGTACCAGGTGATTTCTTTGGAGCATTGCCTGGCAGAGAGACCTATGTTCTTGACAAGAATGGTGTTGTTCAACTTGTTTACAACAACCAGTTCCAACCTGAAAAGCACATTGATGAGACCTTGAAACTACTTCAGGGTTAGGGTTAGTTAACCCTCATCTTTCTTGTAAATCTAATTATCCCATGCGGATGACAATCGGGCCCTTTTTTGTTCTTTCCTTCTTTTAATTGCTATGCTTTATTATTGTTGGATTTATTTATTACATCTCTAACACTGAGGTGACCTTCATCAAATTGCATAACTTTATTTATGTCTATATATCTGAAACTCTGAAACATGACTCTGCTTGGCTTAACACTAGTATTTAAATTATATATAAAGTAGCTACTAGCTAGCAAGACGCATCACTCCAAACAGAGGAATGCAATTATTCCTTGATATATATATATAGAGAATTAGAAGATGAGATGTGAATGAAATTATATTAATCAATAATCTTGGTGCTGATAGTCTTCACTGCTATAATGGGCAAATGCTTCGGCAATCCAATTGGTCTTCCTCCAAGAAGTCCAGCCCAAATCATGACAAATCTGGTCACTGTGGTTGATGCTGTAAGTAGAAATGCAGTGCCTCTTATAGAACCTGCTTGTCCTCTTCATAACCTCCACCTCCTTAAGGGTATGCGCAAGCATGTCGGGAACAGTGGGCAGCTTGAATTTCTGATCCACCAAAGCAGAAAGCCAGAGGGAGCGTATCTCAGAAGAGTGAAGGTTGGCCACGCTCTCAACATACCCAACAAAAGCCATGTTGGGAACCAAAGGATGGATAGTTCCCCTGTACAAAGGCATAACACCACCAGAACCAGAAGGGTAATCCAACAAGCTTCGGAATGGCTCTGGCATTATATTGTTGAGCTTCTGCTTTCCGTCATAGCCTGTTGCCAGAACCACCACATCAGCCTCAACCTTGGTGTTGTCATCAAACTCGATTCCTCCCTCGCAGAACCACCACTTGGACGATGATTTCTTGAAAGCGATTTTGCCTTTGTCAGCCTCAGAGAAGAAGTTTTCAGGCAAGATGGCCATTTGGCACGATGCATAATCTTCGTCAAAAGAGTGATCCGGTATCAATCCGTACTTTTGCAGAGGAAGTTTCCAGAGCAAGTAGGACTCAATGAACTTTGACATTCCGCGCTTCATTGGAGATAGGAGGAGGGTAACAAGGGTTTTGAGGAATCCTTGGTCTGGTCTCTCATGGAGGAACTGAGAAGATCTATTTGTGTAGAACATGGCGAGTGGCAACCCCCAAACCCAGTAATGAGGAACTGTCCAATGCACAGTTCTTACAACCATTGTGCACTTTTTCCCTTCTTCACATCCTGCACAGTGCACAACACCCATATAAATACCTACATACCACCAACTTGTATATTTAATCACTAAATTTTATTATTTGCCAATGTTTATATGTAAACAATCTTGAAAAGAAGAGTCCCCAAGTCAAAACATGTTTTATTTATTCACAGCAGTGTGTAATCAAACCATGCAAAGTGAAACTCGGAAAATAAAGCACCTACATACATACATACTTAACATTTATTCAATAAATATGAATATACATATGAACCACAACAGATAACCACAACGTTGACCAAATAGTGAACCCAAAACGACACACGAGACACTTTCAAGTTTCATTACGGCCTTCTAGAAAAAAACATTTGTCTGAATTTTCCACAACAGAGAATGAAGGGCGTGTGGTTTATATGTCACAAGCCAAAATTGGCACAATGCAAAACATACAAGTACCTTCCAAGTAATTAGTAATTACTCCAATTATATTGGTTTCACACTAAAATTATGGATTGTTAATACCTTGGTTAGCGAGTGCACACTCCATGGCTAAATCAATGGCAGACTTTTTGAAACCAACAACTGCAACGTTTTTGCCTTTGAAGAGTTGAGTGGCTTCTTCCTTGTTGAGTTTGCAATAATCAAGCGTGTGAAGGACCTTTCCCTTGAATGCCTCTGGCCCTTTACTCCGTGGGAACGACGGAATCAGAGGTATATCCCCATATTTTCCTATGCAAATCACCACAAACTCGAACCCATACCACTGCATGCACATACATGCACCAAATTAAATTAAATTAACCCTAGCTAGGAAGCTAGCTTATTAATAATTGATTTATTCAGGATGGAGTATGTAGTAAACCTGTACCTGGATGGTGTGTGAGAGGGTGTTCTGGACAGCGACATGCCAGACAGGGCGACCAGGAAGCAAGGTTCCATAGTGATGATCATGGGAGGCGGAGTCGGAGCCAAGAAAGCGGATGTGAATGACCTTAGAGTTGAAGCTAATGTTGTTGAGAATATCAAAGTGTTGAGCATAGGAGTGGAGGTAATCCAAAATCTCTAGATGTGTTGGGAAATCAGAGTTGTCTCTATTGTTGGGCCAAGGGTAGTCTGTGAACTCGTAATCACGGCGCTGAGATTGGAGCTTTGTGGAGTGGAAGGAGCAATGCCTCCAAACTCCTCCAATGGAGTCAGTGGCCTCAAACACAATTGGGTTGTGGTGCCGCAGCTGTTTTGCTGCAGCTATCCCACTCACTCCAGCTCCTATTATTCCTATTTTCGATATTATTATTCCTTGCTTCTTTCCATTATCATCATGGAACAAAGCCATCTCCTGATATGAAGAAGGAACAAGATTATTGATTCTACTGTGTGTGTATGTGTATGGGATGGGAGGGTGCAATGAAATGTGGAAGAGTATGAGATTGTATATATAGAGAGCGCCCACCCCTCTCACTCTCACTCTCACCACCACGTGACGTGGACTTTCATACATATTCTTAATCTTACGTGACCATTATTATTTCTCTCATAATATATTATATTATTATTATTATTTAAGGAAATTCATTGGACATGTTGGAGAAATTTCGTGGGCTGCTAACACATACACTCTCTCTCTCTCTCTATACTTTCATGGATAATAATGATCTTTAACAACTATCTTAGCTTCAACATGTTTCATTGTTATAAAAAATAGAATTCTTAAAAATGAAATTACTTATTTAACCATGACATTCAAATAATATATAGAAATTAAGTTTTAGAAATGTAATGCATTAACTAAGTAAAGTGTGAACACAAATTCATCGTCGTCGTCCCATGCATATGAGGCCATAATTATTCATTCATGACCACAAAAATTATTAAAATGTTTATTTCACGACTTGCCCCGCTCAGCTGGTTCGCAAAACACGAATCAAAGTTGGTACAAGTGTACAACCAAACCAATTCAACTTCATTCTAATTTTTTAAATACAGTTATATTTTGGAGATAATATTATTTTATTTAATTTATATTTATAATTCAATAACCAATAAATATATGAATAATTATATATCTCTAATATAGATATATAATCAATATGCATGTACAACATATTAACATTATTCTTCTTGAGCAAAACTTAAATAAAAGGCGCATACTTCTTAAGAAATTTCCTTCAATGTATTGCCAATGCATGTACAAATCAGAGAACACACAGTTTTCCCTCTTACCTACCTATATATAAGTCACATTGTTAATTAATGACATAAGTTTTAATTCAATTTGACCAGATTTATTTAAAAATAATGAATAATGCTAGGTAATCAATAAAAATTCAGCCAATATTCGTCAATAACTTAAGTTGAATGTTCTATACTTTTAGGTTTCGGATGTTTTGTTTATAGGTTTCGGATATTCTATTTCTTTTAGTTAATTTAGATTTCAGATGTTTTATTTCTTTTATTGTGGACGTTTTATAAATAATGGTTCGGATGTCTTAATTTTTATTGGCTGAATTATTGGGTTAAAAAATATTAATTATTTACACTTATAAGGAAAAAAGGTTGTTGTGATCATAATTCTCAATAAGCAATTGCTAATTGACTATATATATATGTGTACTTAAACAATGGGTGCATGGAAGAAGAAAGTGGTTTTCTTTTTGTTGACCAAAGCTGATACATAAGGTCGTTCAAGTTTTAGAACTTCATAAGCAGGTGAATGAAGTCAACTCCAAATAAAACATAAATTATTATATATAATGGAGTCAACTCCACAACAGCCATTATATATATAATCTTACTATGATCAACCGATAACATATTATTTCGGGAAATCAACTTCCTAATTGTATCTTATTATTTTAACGCTTTGACTCGTATATTATATTTTCATGCTTGTTAAAGCTAGTAGCACACACATGGCGTAAGGTGGCTTTTATTTTTGGCATTATTTTTGGAAAACTCATGGAGCCTCGTAAGGAAATATCAACGAATCTATGATGGGAGCACTTGAAAACTAAACTAATAATAACTATTGATTATTCATTTTTTTAGCACCATGCATATGGAACGTTGAAAAATGAACGTACCCAACAAAATTAATCACGGCTCTTAATTATTAAAATAGTATATAATGATACATATATCTGTGTGATTCTTTAATTTTAATTTTAGATAAGGCTACGGAATCAATCTTAGAGAACCTATTAGGGAGTCAATAGTTAAATTATCATCCAAAATTTATAGGAGTTATTATTTATTCTTAACATATTAATGATTAAGTTATCATCCAAAATTCATATGAGTTATTATTCATAACTCATATTAACTCTTTATTAGTCATAATATATTGGCTCCCTAGCCTTTTTCTTAATTTTATTATGCGACAAATATTAGTTATTAGCTCTGGTCCATCTACTTCTATATATAATAAGATCATGTATTCACGTATTGTTTGCTTGTCCGATTCACCCTCTTCAATTATACTGTACGTAGTTATTACTTATTAGGTTTTCGAAATATAGTGGTTTATATATAATAATGATAACCTCTACTCTAAACGACCAATTATGAAAATATTATGGACTATATTGACAAATATGTAATAATAATAATAAGCAATAACGTAACTAGAACAAGTATTTGTTGAAAATATTGTGATTCAACGGCGGCTTAAAATATCTCACTTCGTCCTAGTCAATAAACTTACAATAACTACCGTAAACAAAACATTCAAATGTTGGCCAACCAAGTATTCTATGAGAATTTCTATTGTGATTTAATATTATTAAATAAAAAATATAGATATTCAATAATTTTTTAAGCAATAAATTAATAAAAAAATAGAATATTTATAATAACTTTTTTTTAGAACACTCACAATAAAAGTCATATAGAATATCTGAAATATAAAATAATCATCAGTTAATTTTATATTTTTTTAGAAACAGAATATTTAAAATTTATAGAAATAGAACATCCAATTTAAATTATTAGTTGATGTTGACTGGATTTTTATTGGTTAAATAAATATTTTTATTTTACATTTTTGTTTTATTTCAAAATATTCGTTTGGAATTAGTTTTTATTCTATTAATATTTTAAAGTTAAATTACAAACAATAGTAGACTTACAATATAGATATAAAAGATAATTAATAAAATAAAAGTTAAATTATTCTGCTAATTTCTATAATTTAACTAAATTTATAATTAAATTTATATACTTTTTATTTTCAATTGACATCTTTTACTTTTTTAATCAATTAGTCTCTGGTAACAGAAAATATTAAAAAACTGTACATACTTGTCAAAATTTACCTCCCATTCACCTTTCTCATTTTATATAAATGTCTCCCCCTAAAATAAAATAATAAAATTAAATTACTCTAAAGAAAATCCCAAATTTCTTAATGTAAAATGAAAAAAATACCACATATGACTTAAGACCGTCAAATATTAATTTTATGAATGTCTTATTTTATAATTGTTTTTTAACAACATGAGACATATTTCTCAGAATTACTTTTTGTCTACTTCTTTCCACGATTTCTTATTTTCTTTGAGGAAAAATTTTAGATATCATATTTTTTTGAAAAACTTAAACTAATTAATAAGAATAGTCATATATCTTATATACTCTTTATGTACATATAATAACTATATAAGAGTCTTTTTTGGATTTTTATAAATTTTTGCATTGACTTTCTTTTGTGTTTTGATTTGCCTTAAACTAATTTTTGTCTTTTGGAGATAAGAAAGATGGAGCAAAACTTAAACTCATAGAAAATACATATATAATTATAATTATAATTATATTTGTAACAAAAGGATAGCCTAAATCTATACATAGTTTGAGAATAAAAGTTTATAATCCATAAATATAATTGAGAAGTATTAGTATATAACAGAAATAGAGCGCACGGGGTGATTAAGCTTAATTGATAGTGAGTGAGACAGGGAGAATGGAATATTTGTATAGCAAAAATGGTCCAAAATGGAAATGGATGTGAGTGTTGAGTGTCGAGTAGTGTAGTGTTAATAAATGGAATGAACGTAATAATTAATGAATGAAGAGTCAGTCCATCCGTGTCGCCAGTTGGTAGCTTATTAGTGGAGACGAGACCAACAAAGTCAGCTCACCAACGTAACCAAGTTTGGTGGAACTGTAAACCAACAATCACGTGCTCCTACAAATTATATTATATTATTCTTCTTCTTACCAATGCTAAAGAAACTTCCGCCATATTACAAATCTCACATGAAACGATTCTTTTAAATATATAAATATAAAGCATTCCTCATTTATATGTTTATTTTTGGAGTTAAGTTAGGTTGATTTAATTTTAATTTTAAAAGAAAATAATCTCTTAAAAGTATATAAATATAAGACATTTCTCATCCTATAAATTAACTTTTAAAGTTAAGTTAAATTTACTTAATTTTAATTCTAATACATCATACCTTATTAACTTTACATTTATTTACAAATGCATATAGGAGATATTTTCTCTCTTGCACTAGTTTATGTTTGGGATAAATATGATTTTAATTACAAAAGTTTATGTTTTTTTAATTAAAAATTGGTCACAAACATTATATTTTTGTCAAAATGAATAAATTTACCGATCTACTTTTTAATAGTTAATTTAGTTATCGTTAGTTAACAAATAAAAAATGTTATTTATTAAATAAAAAAGGTCTTTTGCAGCATATGGCATATCAAAATGAACCTTATATCCGAAATGACCTTCACAGCAGCTTCCGTCACAATAAAATGCTAAGTTCCTCCATTGTAGTAACCATTGAAGCATCTTTTCAACTTTGCCATCACAGAATCTCTTTTACTCTCACGTTTGATTAGGACTTCGATCACACACCCATCGCTCTTTCTCTCTCTATTATTTCTATTCCGTTTGGTGAATATGTTGTTTTGGCTTCATGGGAATAGGAGGGTATGTCTCATATGAAAATGGGTAAAATTGTTTAAAATGATATTTTTAAAAAAAGAAATAACTACTTTTTTAGTCACAAAGGTTCCGGGTCAAAATCAATTTGTTCCTGAACCTTTTTTTTTTAATGTCAAATTGGTTACTAAGGTTTCATTCACATCAAAAGTTTTCATTTTGACAATTTTACCCTTCTATTAAAAAAAACTTAAATCCCCAACTTTTTTGTCCCAGCTTCCATGCCTCCCTTGATTCATTCTCAAAAATTCCCTTTAATCCCAAACATACTCAACATTCAACAACAACAAAAACTCAACATTCAACAACAACAATGAAAGAGTGATGGAGATTGAGAGAAAAGGAGAAAGAAAGCACGCTGGAAGAAGAGGAGGAGGAGGGAAGGAGAGGTGGCATTGGAGGTGACCCATCACCCCACATCCGCCCCACTATCGCGCCACCGTCAGATCTGCTTCGTGTCTCCGTCACATGGTCATATGCCGCCTTCCAGATCTGCAGGCGCCACCTTTACCTTCTATATCCACAGCCGCCGTTTTTGCCTTCTAGATTTGCCTATCTTATTAGCTTCTTCTAGTGATTTGTCAAACACCTAAAAAATTGAAATGGTTCTATCCTAAGGGTTTCTCTAGAATAGGAAATTTAACAATATTTCAAAGCAAGGGTTCTAACTTTGATTTTTAATTGACTCTGAGACTATCTTTGTTTATGTTTTGAATACTTGATTGAGGATTTTTTTGTAAGAGTTCTTAAATTCTGGAATTTACACCCTCTGTCCTTAGTTACTAAATTAAAAGTTTAAAGAAATTGAATTCTGATTAGTTTTCAATCAAATATAGTTCTCATTGGCTTGCCTGATTATGATGAACTATGCTTTATTTTAATTTTTTTAATGTGAAGAGCGTTGCAAATATGTTGGTTTAAGGACAAAATTGGGTTTTTAGATAAAGTTGCTTAACCTGAGATTTTTAGCACTAATTTGTTTTCTCTTCTATCTCTTACAAACAAAGAAGAAAAATGAGAGATACAAATAGATATTGATTTGCTATTATTTTAGTTTGTCTTGAATCCTTTGATTAAAAAAGATTATGACCCGTAATTCATGATATGTCTAAGCATTTTTTTCTCATTTCTATCAGATTCATCTACGTTATTACAGATTTGATTATAGTGGATTTTGTTTTCACAAGGGCAAAATAGTAAAAATGGTTATTTTAAACCAAAAAGTAATTTTAGTGATCAATTTGACAACGAAAAAAGTTTTGTGACCAAATTGATTTTGACCCTAAATCTTTGTGATTAAAAGAGTAGTTATCCAAAAAAAAAAAATATACAACGTATGTGACTAGTTTTTAAACAAAAAAACGTTTAGGATCAAATTAATTTTTTAGTAAAACCTTTATGACTAAAGTCATACTTATCCCTTTATATTTTTATTCTTAATTTATTGAATAATTTACCTTTTGTTATATGATATTTTAATTAATATTAAAATATAAATTTATAATTTCGCAGAAATGATCAAATTAAAATTCCTCAACACTAGTAATTCAGTTAGTATCTAATCGATCTACTAATATAATAATAAAGTTGGTGGTATACATAATACATGATGTATGTGAAGGCAAATAATAAGCGTTAAAATGTTGATTGGAATATTGTGAGTCACATTATGTATATGTCAGTGTCAATGCTGGGGCCTGGGGGAAGTATGAACTGATCTGAATGAAATAACTCTAACTTATAAAGTGGATGAATGCAATTCCCCTTCATCATTTGAAAGCTACCTGCTATTCATATTGACTTCTCTCTTCTATATACACATACACAAATTTTGCATGCCTCTGCATCTTTAGCCTGCGTTTGAGAAAGAGATTGAAACCGGGAGATTAAGTTTGGGGAATTGAGACTGAGAGATTGTGATTGAAATAAGTTTGTATATTTTATTTGATTTAAAATTAATTAAAGATAGAGACTAAAAAATAGATATTAAATTAAGTTAATGGAGAAAAAATAAATATTAGTATTGGAAACTATAATATTGATCGAGGGTATTTTAGTAAAAAAATATTATTAAAATTTTAGTCTCAGTACTCAGTCTCTCAGTCCCTCCAATTTGGAGCTGAGGTACTGGAAATACTGAAATTCTGGGGACCAAGACTGAAATTTTAGTTCCAATCTCTGTCTAACAAACACAATACTGAATCTCAATCTCTCAGTCTCAATCTCAATACTCAGAACTTTACTACTATTACCTCACGGTCAGGGACCGACCTAGAGGGGGCAGGCATATGCCCTGATCCTCCAAGATTTTGAACAACAATTAATAAAGAGGTTGTTATATATTATATTATATAATTTTTTATTTTGTATTTAAAAAATTATATTACAGTAAAAATTAAATTGTTAAACATATTTAATATTCACCTTAGTATAAGTAAAAGTCCAACTCAAATATTATTCATTTCTAATAATTATAAAAAAAGTAATAATATAAAAAAATAGTCTAAATATTATCTATATCCAATAATAACAAAATATAAGTAACAATATTCAAATAAAAAAGAACTTTCAGTGAAAATTACTATGAAATTACTTCTCAATCAGATAAAATATTTAAAGATTTAGATTTTATGATATAAAATGTTATCGTATACTACTTAATTCTAAAAAAAGTTATATATTTTTATAATTTAGAACATATTTTTATTATTATATTTTTTTTAATACTTTAAATTACATAAATTCTACTTTATATTATATATATTTTCGGCCCTCCAGAGTAATCTTTCTGGATCCGTCCCTGCTCACGGCTGCTTCATTACTTGTTGTTCATTATAATACACATTGAAATACAAAATACAAATATAGTTTAATTCATATTTAGTATATATTTTGTATTTCAATACATATTATACACCGTTGGCTGATTTTGGTGTGCACCTAATATAACTGTATAATTAATTATTAGTTATCGTTTCCTTCCTTTGTTAAAAAAATTGCAATTTCTTTCCAACCCTTTTTAGTTTTTACTGCTTAATATGACAAATTGAATGAATGAGTGGATACTATCATGAAGACTATAAAATTGTGTTCATATGAAGATTTTTTATTTTAATCATTGAATGAGAAATTAAATAATTAAATTTTAGTATATATAAAAGCGTTACATTTTTAAAAGTGTTACTATTTCCTTTAAAAATGTAGCTTTAAAAGCTAAATTCTCATCCTAATTTTTTATTTTTTTTGACTATGGTTGGTAAGCCCAGCCTACAAACACATCCACCTTCCACTTCAGCTCTTGCAAGGGTTTAAACCCATGTTCTTTTGATGATGCAGCACTTTGTGAGATACTCCCCACTAACTGGGCTATGCCTTCAGCTGCGTAGCATCCTGATTCGTGAATCGTGAATATGTTTCTCTGGGCTTCTATCTAGCCCGATCACATTACCATACCATTCTTAAACAACAATAATCCTGGCTAAAGAAAAACTAATACAGCAGAAAAATGAACATAGAAATGGGCCCAACATATTCATTATTAGATGCAGAAATTAGGTATCCGCATTCCGCAACCTGAAAGTGGTCCTAGTCCCAAAAAAAAAAGAAAGAATGTAATTAATAATTTATTAATATAAATATCTAGTGTATGAATAAAAAATACTTATAATTATAAGTAATTTTTTAATAAATTTATAATTCTCACTTGTAATTTGGTTTATCTATTTATGTTATATAATAAACACAACAATTCATTTCAAAATAAATTTTATCTTAAAAAGAAAAAAAATAAGTCTATTGTAAAGGTTTTTTCTTTCCCCATTCACCATTCAGAACACCACTAGCTAATTAATACCCAAGAAAATTTGTACCTTATGATCAACTCTATCTCACTAGCTAGCTATAACCTATAGCTTGTGTTTCATGTTCTTGCAATAAGGAGTACAGAGTTGTTGTTGAGCTTTTATTTATTTGTTTATGAAAAAACTTATTAAGGGGCAGACATTTTAATTTACATTGTTCTAATATTTTTAGTTTATTAGTAGTCTAATTTTATACTTTTAGTCAATACTTTTAAATATGATAAATTAATTACCGGATAAAAAACAAGAAATTGTTTTGTGTATGTAGATCATTTATTTATTGGGTGGATGGTGATTGTTGTAGAAGCTTTTGAATGGTGAGAAAGTCGATGTATGTGAAACCAAGAAGCTAAAGCGTATATCATATGATATTAAATAAATATAAAAATGAGCATGTGTTACATGCAAATTTAATAACTGCCAAACAAAAATAATGTATGCATATGCATGTGTTCCTCTCTCATAGTCATAAGCAAACCAAGCAAGCTAGGTAGGAGCAAAGTGTGAATGTTATATTTATTGTGATTGTGATGTGAACGAAATATCCGAAGAATAATTAACCATTATTATTTCATGACATACGCGTTTTTGCCTTCTAAATTTCAATTAGTTAGTTCACTTCGTTACACTATTATACATAGGGTTGATTTCGTCTTAGTCATTTCTTTATTATATTATGACTACTCCATCGTGTAGTGATATATATATATAAATAGACCATAGCCAAATTAAAGTTCATAATTTCATATGCTTAACCAGACCAATTCAGCAAACCTCCTCAATTTGCGTTTCTTATTTGGTATCGTGTATGTCAACTAGTTTTTTTTGGTACATGAAATAGAAAGAAAAGACTAGCTTCTTAAGTTATCAATGTCAACTAGTTAAATAGATTCCAAAGATTTTGACCAACGCGCCGATAAAATTTCAAAATGAAAGAAATCGCCAATTTTTTAATATATATATATATATATATATATATATCAAAGTAAATTATTATATACTAAACAACTACTTTAAATTTATATATCTACTACATAATAGTAACAAATGATACAAAAAATAGTAATAAAAATAAAATTAATTAAGATGATTAAGTAAGTATCTTGATGTTTTATTTCTTAATAATTGATTTCAAATTCAAATTTTAATTAGAAATACCAATACATATATCATTAATATAATGTGTTTTTAAATAAAAAATTGTTCATCACCATATATATACTTCAACGTATCCATTGAAAAACCTTTTATTTATTTATATTATTTAAAGTGTTACTTCCTATTCCTATATATATAACAGTGAGGCAGTAGTGAGAATTATGTATATAGGTGTTTATCTGGTTTCTTGTTTAATTTTCGTTTGTGTTGTGATAATAAAAAAACCGTTTATCCTTATTTTTTTCATGGTAGGTTAGAAGAATTATATATTGTATCACTTAGGTTGTTGTTTAATTAGTTACCGAGTGGATAGTTGATAGTTGTTTTTGGAGGGAGTTATTGTATGTAAGAGTTGTGAGTTAGAGATAATGGACGGTGCTTTGACGGTCCAGTAGTGCTCCTCGCTCACATTCCACTAACTATATAGCATGAATAGTTTATGAGGAAAGGAATAGGAATTATGATATAGGTGTTTAATTATATGGTATATAGAACGATATTTTTAATTTCCTTAAAATAATAATTGCTAATTATATGTATCACGTTTTTGTCTAGATGTTTCTTTGATGATCCTTAGTAGTTGTTCTTAAATGTTAATAATGTAATGGTTAGTTGTTAAGACTTAATATGAAGGATAGGGTAAAATTAAAAGAGCTGTGATTGTGAATAAATAATTAATTAATGACAAATTTTGGGAGTGCATGCGTAATAATATAATGTTGGGAAAAGAAAATAATAATAAATAAATATAAATGTATGTGTATGGGTGTAAGGCAAACGGCGTGATTTTTTTTATTAAGGTTTAGTTGGAGCAAGAAGATAAATTAATTAAGATAGAGGAGAGGAGCGTCCTATTGTATAAGTAAGTAGCATAATTGAGTGAAGCATCTAAACAGAAGATCCCATTTCATTTGGAGGTCCTTAATTAATTAGTTAAGCTTGATCGAATAACACAAATTAAAATCAAAGGATGATGAAGCAGGATTGTGGCAACATGGAAGGTCTTGTAAGTTTGAATAATTACTTGATGAGCTTGGCGGCCATCATCAACAACATATGGAGATGGCTCGCTCTCATCAGCTTCTGGAAGATTCGTAGTGGTAAGTCTCCCAAACCACAATTATTCTCCCAAAATAATAAACCTCATCATCATGAGGACACTGATCATGATGATCATCACGAAGAGGCATCACCACCGGTGGCCTCTGTCCCGAGTGTTGTTGACGTTGATGATGATGAGGGTCCCACTCCCACTCCCACAAAAGGAAAGTTTACTGTGTATTACGATGAGGAGGATGAGGTACCGGTGGAGCACGTAGAGCAGGAGGAGGCCATGGATGATGCATATGATGATTCGGAGTGGTGGCAGAGTTGGGAAGGGTTCTTGAACTTGAGACTTGGACACAACCACAACGGTTGGTACACCTCCCTGGATTTTAAGGCCATTAACGGCAACGTTGTCACTTTATGGCACCCACACATCAATCAACATTAATAATCATACTTCATTATTACCTATGTTCCACAGATTAATATGTATGTATATATGTATATATAGTGGATTTAGCCGAGTAACTCACATGGCATTTCTCCCTCTCCCGTTGTAAGAAGTTTCGGATTCGAACCTCACCTAAGACAAAATATATATATATATATATATATATATATATATATATATATATATATATATGATTTATA
>JASCZI010120857.1:44644-60028 GCA_036250425.1 Stylosanthes scabra
ATTGTGCAGTTCTAATTAAACTAACGCAACTTCGCCACTATTTACCATTCAACATATATATCTGTGATGAACTAATTAATAACATGAGTGATGATTAATTTAAATTTAATAGGTAATAAGATAAGAGAGTTGGTTTATGCTTGTTATTAAGTAGGCTTATGCATGTTGTCCATGTATACCTACACATCAGTTGTTGGGGCCTTGGGGGGATCCACATCTCCACTAGTGTGTTAGTTTAATTAGGCATTATGGCACATTATGAGAATATTCTTTTAAATCCTTTCGAGAAATGATTGAATCTGGAACTTTCTTTTATTTCTACTGTTAGAACGAACAACATACAGGTATTATTTATTAGGATAAAGTATATTTTGTGTCTTTAACGTTTTTGAAAAGTTTAAAAAATATCCTCAATGTTTAATTTGATTCAATTTTATCCTGAACGTTTCTAATAAGTTTCAATTTTATCCCTGCCATCAATTTTTTGACAGTCAACTAGCGGTCAACAATTTTTTTCCCATTTTATCCTTCTCCTTTTTATCCCACTCTCACTCCCAACCCTCTTTCCAGAACATTCCTTCAATTCACCATGCTCTGCTACGCTCCAGCCACCAAGTCTGATTCAAAATGGATCGGCCGTCTCCAGTCAAGCAAAGGCATCCCCACCGGCGACGCCCTTGACCTATATTATTTCCTCCTCAAAGTAGCTCACCACTCTCCTCATTCACTCCAGGTTCGTCCATTATAATTCCGGTCTGACCCAAGCGGGCTCATCACGAGCCACTACGCATGACTACCGTCTTTGCCTAGCTCACTCCAGCAAAGAGTGACGATGGAGCATCGATAGAGGGTTTGAGAGAGAGAGAGGGTGAGCGCTGATTGCGGGTTTACGAGACGAAAGGAGCGACAACGAACTCTGTTTCTCAGAGAAAAGTGAAGAGGGCGCATCGATGGTAGTATAAATGGATTTCTATACTATGCTCTTGAACTTATTGAGCTGGGTAGGAGCTCTTCTGCCAAATTTGAGTAATAGTTCTTCAGATTTTTCATCTTTATTCATGCTTTGAAAATTCATCCCATTTACACTATTCTTCATCAACTACTTATAGAAATTTTGAAAGGATAATTGATTGCTTGGGACTTGGGTTGTATTTTCTTTTAGATCTTTTTGGTCCTGTATTTTTCTTAGAGAATGTTTATTTATGTTTATGACTTCCTGTATATCCCCCTATGGAATACTTCTAATTGAGTTATAAAAAAAAGTTTTAAAAGTGAAGAAGAGGAAGCACAAGTCAAAATTCTTTTGCTAGGAGAATACTACCTCCGATGTTAATGGAATTGGGACCTCCATGTAAGATGCTTCTTTTTGCTTCCATGTTATCTTTGCGCAACAGTCGGAAAATGAAAGGGAAGGGGAGAGACAGGGGAGTGTTGTAGTGGTGGGTAAAAAAGAAAAGGGTAAAATGGGTAAAAGATTTGTTGATTGTTAGTTGACCGTCAAAAAATTGATGACAGGGATAAAATTGAAATTTATTAAAAACGTTAAGGATAAAATTAAATCAAATTAAACGTTAAGAGTATTTTTGAAACTTTCAAAAACGTTAGGAACAAAAAATATACTTTACCCTATTTATTAATTGCCTGCAATTAGCAACAACTAACTCTATCTAATCCCAATTCAATAGAATGCCCCGGAGAACCACGCCCAATTACAGAGAGCCTTTAACGACTAGTCCAATGGGCCACACACAAATTACCAACGGATATGTACCAATGCTATCGAAAACAAAAGTTTCATAATCATTCAGTGACCCAACAAGCTTAAGCCCAGAAAAAACATTGCGTACTTGTGATTCGTTTGAACTCTTTATATTATAGTTACGTAATTGCGTGTAACTAATTAAGAACTAACTATTAAAAAATTTGGCACTTGAGTAAATTATATACTTTGCCTAGCTACTAAGCTACACCTCTCCCAATAATAATCCAGCATGACTTAATTAAATCCCTTTGATTTAGCTGAGATTTCAAAATTTAGTACCACTAACAACCAGGATTTGCGCAAAACGATATGATTATTCTCTTGCAATATACATCTTGCATTCAAATTGATAACTCTCAAGACTCAAGAGTCAAGAGGGCGTTCATTGGGGGATTGCACACCCCAATTAATGATGCTTAGCTTTGACCAAAGCTACCTATTTCTTTCACAATTAAAAATGCATCATATACTTCTTTAATTTCATGTCGCCAATTGACTTAATCATGCAACAACTTTAGATTTTAGTGTCGGCAAGCCATATAAGTCTCATTTTATTTTATATAGTACTTTCTAGCCAGTTTTTTTTATTTAAAATTTTTAACTTTATTTAATTTCTGCTACTGATAATAATGATGGTGATGGTGATGACCATGATATTGGTTACATATATAGCTTCTTGTGAATGAAAATAATCTATCCTAAGGTTTTATTCATAACCTTATTTTATTGAAAAACTTTGTTGCGGGTTATGTGTCAAACTATGTTCAACTCCCAGGCAAACACACACACAGATATAGTTGTATTTTTTTAATTAATTTTTCTTCAAAAACCTTTTTGCAAAATGGCTCGATATATATCTTTTAATTAAGCCAATTTCATCATCACATTCTAAAATGAAAATTTCTTATGTACACTACTATAAAAAGAAAAAAAAAATTCTCCCTACTTTTCTTCTATATAAATTTATTATTATCATTATTACAAAATATTAAAAAAGAATAAGAGAACATAGAATATATATATGTGGAAGTTTGTCAACGGAAGTCTCCCTATATATATATACTACTCCTGCCTGGTTGGTTGAATAATATAAATGGTTCGTTTATGGGAACAAATTAAAATGATATTGTATATGCTATATACCTAACATACACATTATTAGTGTTCCTTGGTAGACAAGAATAATGGGTGCATCAAAATTGAGGAAGCACGGTGTTTTCCGATCCCAACTTGGACTTAATAATAAACATGTTGTCAATAATATATAATACAATCAAAGGCCACGGCCACGGGTCTCGCCACTACCCGGCACAACTGCATTCTTTTTTCTTTTATTATTATTACACATTTAACTACTTTTTAATACCATACTATAAACAATAATAAACCTAGAAGAGGGGATCCATCACACATGGATATTAAGATCTATGATATAAAGTTGAATTGGACTGTTAAACTTGATCAAAGTTAATGTAAAGTCTGAACTGTAATGTATATATGTATATGTATTTCTATTTTTATTTCTATATTATTATATTAAAAGCAGAGCAGACCAACCGCACACTAAGATTGTAAATGTAAAAATATTAATTAAAAAGCACGCTTTCTTAATCCTAGTATTGATGAGTAACCCATGTCGTCGGTGAAGGTTTATCGTAAACTCGAAGAATATTATATATGAAAAACTAAGTTGGTTTACACTTTAGAAATGATTAATTAGTAGTGAAGCAGTGGTGGCAGCGTATATAAAAGCAAAGCACCTTTGCATTTCCATTTGCATGCACATATATATATAGCAGATAGCAGATATCACCATCCACACTTAAGCTAATTATTGCGATTAATACCATAATAATATGGATATGCAAGCACGTAACCATAATTACCATTTTGCCCTCCTCCTGCTATTCTTGTTTCTGTCGTGGTACTCCGCGACGGCGCAAGATCTGGTCCGTTCATCGTGCGCCCACGCAAGGTACCCGGCCCTCTGCATCAAAACCCTAACCCCATACGCCACTCCGTCCGCCACCGCCTTGGACCTCGCTAAATCCGCTGTTAGGGTTAGCCTCGCCCACTCTCGCTCACTCTCCACGTACGTCACCACTCTTCACTCTCAGATGCAGCAACAGTCCTCTTCTTCCGCGGAGCGAGTCGCACTCAACGACTGCATCGCTCAAATCGCAGACTCCGTTGATGAGTTCACCCGGACGCTTAGCGAGTTGAAGAACATGCAGGTGGGAACGACATCGTTCCAGTGGCACATGAGCAACGCCCAGACGTGGACTAGCACCTCCTTGACCAACTGTTACTCTTGCATGAATGGATTTGGCGGTGTCGTCAGCAAGGTTGGGTTGGACGTGAAGCAGAGAGTGAACAGCTTAGGAATGCTCACCAGCAACGCGCTTTACCTCATCACCAGAATCGGTGGTGCTGCTAATGGCGTTCGTGGAGGCAACTGAAAATCTCTTTTCATTTATCGCACGCATGTACAATAATCCATGTCAACACAGCTGCAATTGATTAGTTGCGTAAAAGTTTTTACTAATCAACCTAATTAAGCTCTGAGCTTTCTCTTTTTTTTTTTCTTCTTCTTAAACTTTGTAATCATGGTTATGCCTACATAATATGCTCTAAATTTAATTTTCTATGTTATTCTCTCTCTATATATTTTTTATTTCTTCATTTAAATTTATTCCTTTTAAATTGCCAAATTATACATATAGTTTGATAAACTTAGGTAATCATCCCCATTATTAAGAATTAGTTATATATCGATAAACCATGCGGTTTGGTCCCATCAGCAGAAAATTCACGCAATACGCATAACAATGTAATAATATAAAAGGACTATATAAAATTAAAATTAGTTATTAAAATTAATTACTAATATAAAATATATATAAAATTTTTTTTAATAACATCTTTATTTAAATATAAATAAATAGTGACTGATTTAAAAACATTTTTGTTAAACTATCTAAAATGCTCTCTTTCCAATGCAAACAAAAACCTAATCATCTGGCTAATTTTACTACTTTTCTTTTAAAAAAATCTAACAATATATCTATTATTACATATACGTATATATCTTTCAATAAATTCATGTTATAGATTGACACTTGCTTTTTAATTTAGAGACTAACTAATAAATTCATGTTATATATAGGTTTTTTAAGAATTAGCTGATATTATAACTTTTAGAGGGACTAAAGTACATACTCATATTACGCATTGTGTACTGTTTGTAGATTAAATAGCTAGTTTGTAGAGACCAAAAAAAGGGAAGCTAGTTTATCGTTTTATAGATTGATTGATATTTATGTGTGTTTCGTTGAAAAGCATCTAGCTACATAAATATTAACACTAACAATTCAATATAATAATAATAAGCTGCAGGGTCATTTTTTTTGGCGTACGATACTGGGTTTAATTTTTGTCTTTTTTCCAGCTGATCTCTACATAAAATAATATGTGGAGGAAAAGCCTATTGAAAATTAAAATCAAATGAGAAGCATAAAAATTCAATCACATGACTTGACCGAGATTTAATTTGTAACTTGTCTTTAACAATTAACTTACACACTCCGATCCCACATGACTCGTGTTGACTAATAATAAATATCATAAGAAATATTCAAGTGCCGCGCCAAGTTGAGGTTTCATTAATATATTAGGAAACCAATATATATTGTGATATATAAATGCATCTCATATATATGAAAATTTATATATTTTTGAAAAATTTCGCTCAATTTCATGGCTATTTTAGCTTTTTGCCGCTATTTTAAGGGTTTGCAAAAGATTATATTTAAAAAGTTATTTTGTTAATTTGTTATACATCTATATTAAAAAATTGAAATTTAATGTATTTTGTAAAAAAATTTTACAATAAAAATTCTTAAGTTTTTTTTTTTCCTAACGTATCACTCATCTGTCATGACTAATCTTCCATGGGTCTGAGCTCCATTTATGAGTTTGTCGATGGTCAATGGGTTACTGCATGCATTGGGTGTTTCAAATTTCCAACACTTACTTAAGCTTAGTTAGCTAACTTCTAGACTAACTCAAATTGATTAAAAATTCTTAAGTTTAGAAAGAGTGTATATATATATATATATATATATTTTGTTGTGATATATATATATATATATTTTTGGTAAACAGAAAGAGTGTATATTAAGTTATTAACAAACAGAAGAGGATGTTTTTTCATGCTTGATTCCAATTGGACTGGGCTTCAAGGCCCAATTCTTCCCGCGTATCCATTAACAAACACAAGAGAACATGTCCAAAAACAATTACTTTACGGCCTTAAAAGCCTTGTAATTTGCCAAGACCAAAAAACAAAAAAGGCTTGTAATTTATTAACCTCGTGGTCTCTCTCTTTACTTGCATCTCCTCCTTGAGCCTCCAGTGCATAAACCTCTGTTGCCGCTGGAGCTAGGGTTTTACTCCACTTTCCGGCGACTAAGCCGATTACATCATCCTCCATGGACGACTTCGAATTCGACGCACCATCCTTAATCGGGGAAGGTTCAAACGATGATTTCTGCGATTCAATCCTCTCTCGCTTCTCCGGTTCCACCAAGGAAAGCCACTTGCACCTCTGCGCCGTAGTCGGTGCCATGTCTCAGGAGCTCAAGGACCAAAAACTCCCCTCCTCCCCTGTCGCTTACTTTGGCGCCGCATGCTCCTCCCTCGACCGCATATCAGTGGAACCCAACCCTCCCAGCCACGTCATCGGCGCCCTCCTCACCGTTATATCCCTCCTCATTCCGAAAGTGCCCGCTGCGGTGCTGAATAAACAGAGGGAGTTCTTGTCGCAGCTGGTGGAGCGAGTTCTTCGGTCGTTGGTGGCATCAGAGAGTGTCATGGTTTCAGGATTGAAGTGCCTTTCGCATTTGTTGATTAGAAGGAACAGTGTGAATTGGTCCGATGTGTCTAATTTGTTCAAGTTGTTGTTGGGGTTCCTCACTGATTCACGACCTAAGGTATATTAGCTTCTCTGTCAATTCAAAAACCGTATTTTCAGTTTGTGAAAAATCTATGCATATGGGAGTGATAGGATACCACGATAGATGTTTCACATTGATGAGGATATTGTTGTGGGCGATGTCCCCAAGTTCTATCATTATCAACTTTTATACTTAGTTGATCCTATATATTCTAATAAGAATTGTACATTCCCTATGGTTGGGTCTTTCATCTAGCTTCTTTTTTGGTTTTAGATTTTTTATTCTGTTCTTGATTGATACTCAATGCTTGCTAAACTGCTGTGCATAGTTGAATCTTGTGCGTGCTAACTAAATGTTTTGACAGGTTAGAAGGCAATCTCATTTGTGTCTTCGCGATGTCTTGCTAAACTTCCAAAAGTCTTCTCTCTTGGCCTCAGCAAGCGAGGAAGTCAAAACACTTCTGGAAAGTCTTCTTCTGCTGGATGATGGAGCAGATGCTAAAGCCAGTGAAGTAACTGCGAGAGCCCAGCGGATTCTGTATATTCTTGATGCTTTGAAAGAAAGTCTTCCCTTTCTGTCACTGAAATGCAAGACCAGGATTCTTGAGTGCTACAAAATTCTCTTGAATTTCAAGCAACCTCTAGTCACAAGGCGCATAACTGATGGCTTGAGTTCTCTTTGTCTTTACCCAACATCAGAAGTTTTGCCTGGCCCATTACTTGACTTGTTATCCTTGCTGGCTTCTTTGATCAAATCAACGACACCCGGAGATGAAATGACATTTACTGCTCGCTTGCTTGCTACTGGAATGAATAAAGTTTATTTACTCAACAGGCAAATATGTGTTGTTACGCTTCCTCTTGTCTTTAATGCTCTCAAAAGTAATATATCATATCCACTTTTCCTTTTTGAATGATTTAATTATGTTGCGCTTCTTAATGCTCCCTGTGTGCCCATGTTCATATGTCATGCACGCATGTGTGTTCATATGTGCTTACCTTTTCACCTGTTTCAAAAGGTACTTCAAGTATTTTTTTTCCTTTGAATGTGCAGTTATGTTTACATCTGAACATGAAGAGGCAACATATGCAGCCACTGATGCATTTAAGAGCATGATTAATTCTTGTATTGATGCAAGTTTGATTAAGCAAGGAGTGGATCAGATCTCTTGCAGTGATGACGGCAGAGAATGGAGGACGTCAGGACCAACCATTATTGAAAAAATCTGTGCAACTATTGAGAGCTTACTTGATCGTTGCGATACTGCTGTCCTGGACAGAGTATTACAAGTTGTTTCGGCTATGTTTAATAAATTAGGTACTTTGTTTGCTGTCAGATCTCATTATTCTTTCTTGCACTGACAACCTTTTGCTTGTTGGTGATTGGACTAAGAGAGGCCAGGGAGTATTGTTTCTAATGTAACAATTATTATTATTATTATTGTTGTTGTTGTTGTGTAAATCATGGATGGTGTGATTAATTTGTTGATATTTGTTTCACCTCTTGTTTTTTTTTTTTTTGTCACTTTTTGTGATCCTGTTCTTAAAATAATGTATGTACCACAAATTACTTATATTTGGGACTTTGCTATGATCAATACAGGAAACAGTTCTCCTTATTTTATGAGAGGAGTACTTGAAAACATGGTAAAGCGGCATGAAGAAGATTTTCCCTTTAAGAAGCAGGTCTGCTATATTCCCTAATCCCTATTGAAACATTCTCTTTTGTCTTAGTTTGAATGGTTTTCCATTAGAGTTGACCTGGAAAAAATTGGATATATTCTGTATTCTATTATGATCTTGAAGGTTTGAAACCTCAAAGCGACTGGGTTGGTTTTTGCAACCATTTTTTTTCTAGGTTACAAATCTTTGTTTTGCCCATGTAATTAGTATTTATAGGGACATTTGGTGCTGTCAGTGGCTGATGATTGGATGCTTAGCAAATATTAGAATACCTTTTGTCTTGGTTCCTTTCTTAGCCTATTTACCCGTTATTATGTTGACAAGAATCTGGAACTACTAACTACTTTTTATATTATAGTTTTTGGGCAACTGATTACTGATTTATAGTACATTTTACATCTTGTAGCTGCATGAATGCTTTGGATCAGCTCTTGTTGCAATGGGACCTGAACGATTGTTGTCCCTTATACCTCTGAATTTGGAAGTTGAAGACTTGTCAAAAGCAAATATCTGGCTGTTTCCAATCCTGAAACAGTATATTATGGGTGCTCGTTTAAATTATTTTAAAGATGAAATTTTGCCCATGATTGAACGTATACGGGAGAATGCTCGAATGGTGGGAAACAATTTATTATTTATTTGAGAGTATTTATCCTGCAGATATATTCGTTACTTACTTTCTCTATTTTGCAGCTTGAGGCACAAAAACTCCTGGTTTCATCAAGGAATGCACATGCTCTTGCTTACTCTTTGTGGTCTCTGCTGCCTTCGTTTTGCAACTATCCTGTGGACACTGCTGAATGTTTTGTGAATCTGCGAAGACATTTATGCAGAAAGATAAAAGATGAACCGGAAATTTGTGGAATAATATGCAATAGCTTGCAGCTTCTGATTCAGCAAAACAAGAATGCTGCGGTAGCAAATAACACAGATTTTAATGGGCAAGATATGAACAAACAAGGTGATGTCTGTTATTCACAACAGGTTGCCATGGACAATTTGAACGTGCTGAAGTTATCTGCATGGGAGTTACTAGATGCTTTGGCAGATGTATTCCTGAAGCCTTCAAAAGATGACGGCGGTTGTTTGCAGGTACTAAATTTTGTAAACTGTGAGATGTTTTATCAGTGTTTATCAGTTTTTTAGTAATGTAGTAATTAGGCATCCCTAAATGAAAAGTGTAATGCAACATAGAAGATATATAAGATAATTTATAATGAGACATTCTGTTTATGTGGTGGGTCTGTGATAGTTCCCTCTACTTTGCTGTCTCTATGTGAAAAAACAAGAAAAATAAGCAAATTTTTGAAAAGCAAATACTTCACTTAACCCATCTCATGTCAATACCAAAAACTCTACCTCCACCAGTGTGAAAATGAAAGCATGTTTTTTGCATACTGCTATTTAATTTTAAGTCTTTCTATAGACAATTTGTTTGGTATATTAATATTTCATGGTATGCTGTACTATTTAATGAGTATACTGAGTAGACTTGTCTTGAGATTCTTCATTTTCTTTAAATTGAATAGATGATTTATTTATTACATTTGGCTTGTGCAACGTGTTTATAGAGATGGATTTTGTCCATTTGCAGCGTACTATTGGAGATATTGCTTCCATAGCAGATAAAGCAACTGTGGGGAAATTACTCATCCGCAGAATGGGTGAGATTGAACAACGCCTTGAAGAGGTCAATGGAGAAGACAATTTCGAGAATTCCAGTTCTTTGCAGGGTGGTGAGGCATCAAGAAGAAAATCTGCATTAGTTATCAAGTACTAATAGTCATCTATTTCTTGAATTGTGTATATATGGATTTACATTGTAAAGTTGTAACATATTTCTTTCTATCCCAGGGCACAGTATGTTGATTTTGCAGTTTCTCTGTTGCCTGGTTTAACAGCCGAAGGGGTTGATGCGTTATATCATGCAATAAAGCCAGCATTAACGGTCTGACTAAGACTCATAGTGTATTTAACTTCGTTCTATTATAGTAGTTCCCCCAACCCCCTTTCACATCTGAAGTTAGAAGTATTATAGTTTTTATTAATTGCAGGATGCCGAAGGTGTCATGCAGAAGAAGGCATACAAAGCACTTTCAATCATTCTCAAGGTAGTCTATACACATTTTTTGTTTTGTTTTCTGGTTAACCAAAAAGTCTGAGTTGATGTGATTAAGGTATATTCATAAAAAAGTATCGGTGCTGTATCACTCTAGCTACAATGCTTCAATTAGTATTATTATTTAGTGGGGATAGCCGATCCCACCTAGTGGGACAAGGCTTTGTTGTTGTTGTATTTATTGGGGATGCATAATATTGTTGAAAGATAGGTTACCTGTCTAATGGTTAAGTTGGAGTGATTCTTAGATATTTCACCACTATAGGTTTTCTTTCTTGGAGCAGGACAAAGTAACTTGGTGATTTTACTGCTGGGCAATATTTCATGTTGCGAAGAAATTTTCGTTGATATAGTTTTGGTTACTAATTTGGCTTAAAACTTTCTGCTTTGTTGTTCTTGACAGAGTTCGGATAGTTTTGTTTCCTCAAAGTTGAAGGAACTGTTTGAACTGATGGTTGGAATTCTTCATGCATGCCATTTTTCTGCCAAGCGTCACAGACTTGATTGCCTTTACTTCCTAATAATTCATGCCTCAAAGTCAAAGGTATTAAAAGATGTACTTTTGCTTCTTTTTATTGTTACCTTAGGTTAATTTTTTTCCCTCATGATCCATCTGATAAGCTGTAAAGTTTGTTGCATTACCTAGTTTGACTGGGTGAGCAGAAATAATATGAAAGCATGCATTGCCTGCAGGATAGTTTGGAGGACTTGTGGAGAAAAGATTTTGAAGTTTTCCTTGTTGAGATAATAATTGCTGTTAAAGAGGTAATTTATTAATTATGGAATGTTGCAAAATGAGTTGGTATGCAATGTCTTAAACTGATTTTCCCCCTATATTTTATGTAGGTATAAGCAACATTTTTAACGTGTGATGTTTTATTTGAATACCAAATGAGAGTCGTTACAACAGTCCATCCATAAATATAATTCATCAATCTGTATTTGGTCTTTTTCTATCACTTCTAATGTTGTGGACATTGTTTTGGTTTTTTTATTGTCTGTTTTTTAATAGTATCTTTGTTATGTTAATTATGTCTTTTTTTTGGTCTTTGCGCCCGTCAAATTCAATACTACCTAGTTGGTCCCACTGTCGTTTATATAGTATGTTGTGGCTGTTCTTTGGTTTATCATGTTAATGAGCAGTAGGGTATTATTCTTCAATGTGTTTTTTCAATATGGAGCACTTGGGAATGTTGTTTGGTATGGACATCAGATTCACCTGAAAATAGTTTCCTAGATAAGGTTGCTGTGGTGCTAAATTTGGAAGAGTATCTTTGCAGGCTAATAAAAAAACCAGGAACAGGGCTTATGATATACTTGTCCAAATTGGTCATGTAGTTGGAGATGAGGAGAGAGGTGGGAACAGAGAAAAAATGCATGAGTTTTTTGACAAGGTAAATATCTAACTTGTGCTTTTACATCTTTTAACGCATTCTATCTCATGTGATGTGCAGCGTTTAACTCATTGCTCTTTAGTCCTGAACACTTCATTTATATTTCTCCCCCATCGGGTAATGATTTTGAGAGATTTTCATGAGCTCAGATTGCTGGGGGTCTCGGTGGAGAAACTTCACATATGATAAGTGCAGCTTCAAAAAGTTTAGCTCGATTGACATATGAATTCTCTGATCTTGTTTTACCTGCATTCAACTGGCTCCGATCCACATATCTCCAACTCCCAACAGAAAATAGAGAGATAATTAAGGTTTTTCCTTCTCTACTTGATTTATTTCATGCTAATGGTGATTGAATGAAATGATATTTTGCTAAACTTCAGGACTGACTGTGTTTTTAATTTCATGCTGTAGGCGAATTTGGGTTTATTGAAGGTATTAGTAGTCAAATCACAAGCAGAATGGTTAAAAGTGCACCTTCAGAGCATGGTGGAGGGTTTGTTGAAGTGGCAAAACAGCACCAAAAATCATTTTAAAGCAAAGGTTACTTTGTTATTTTACGTGGTATTTTTGTTGGAAACTGCAGTTTCATTTGTCTGTGTCATGGATGACTGCTGTTTTATAGATGATGCTGCTTGTTCATGCTATAAACTGTCAAGTGCTAACACATTCAAATTCTTTGCAGGTTAAACTTCTCTTGGGAATGCTTGTCACAAAGTGTGGATTGGGTGCTGTTAAAGATGTCATACCTGAAGAACATATGAAACTTCTTACCAACATACGCAAGGTCATTTTGACAGCTTATAGTTTAGTTTTTTCCCCTCCTTCCAATATGATTTTTTTCTGAGATTTTCAATCCATTTTGTAACAGATCCAGGAACGGAAAGAGAGAAAACTGGGTGCTAAATCTGAGGAAACTAGATCACATTTTTCAAAAGCAACTAAGTCCAGGTAACAGTCAAAGTATTTAGTTGCATTATTGGAACAGAGAAAACAGTTTCAGTACCGGAAACATGTTTGTGACTCTTGAATTTTTACCTAACTTCAAATTGATGTAGTATATTGTTTTGCTAATGTGTATAATTGTTGCTTAAACAAAAGCGAAGTGAACTTCTATGTTATATTCAGTGACTAGCTAGAAAAGTTGCATCCAGTATGATGCACCAATAGTTTTTTATAAGGCACGAATTGCCTTTTTAAAACATCATTCATGTTCATTAATTTTGCTTTAGAGTTGCAGTTACTCTTATGATTTTTGTTATTACGCAATCTGATAAATATATGTAAATTTATTCAGGCAAAGTGTGTGGAATCATACAAAAATCTTTTCAGATTTTGATGAGGAAAGTGGCGGGAGTGATGGGGAGTATCTAAATGCCAAGACAATCTCTGGAAGGGGCAGATCAGCAGCAACTTCAGTGAGGTAAGATGTATCAACTGCAGCAAAACGTTTTTATGGTTTTTTTCTGGAACTTAAATTGGAACTGACCCAAATTTTGGTTTTTTATGTAGGTCCAATGTCAGGCTAAAGAAGAATTTGCCTGAGCACATGTCTGACGAATCAGATGATGAACCACTTGATTTGCTTGATCGCCAGAGAACAAGGTCTGCTCTGAGATCTGAGCATCTCAAAAGAAAGTCAAGGTCAGAAGATGATGAGGTGGAGCTAGATTCCGAAGGGCGCTTGATCATCCGTGAGGAGGGGAAGCGGAGGAAGGAAAAGCCTGCTGAACCTGAGTACGATGCTAGGAGTGAGCCTGATAGCCACTTGTCTGGGAAGTCTGGAACTAAAGCTCAGAAGCGAAGGAAAACATCAGACTCTGGTTGGTCTTACACTGGGAAGGAATATGCTAGCAAGAAAGCCAGTGGAGATGTGAAGAGGAAAGACAAGCTTGAGCCATATGCATACTGGCCGCTTGATAGGAAAATGATGAGTCGCCGACCACAGCAGCAGGCTGCAGCGAGAAAGGGTATGGCAAGTGTTGTAAAGATGACCAAAAAGTTTGAAGGTAAGAGTGCTTCTGGTGTGCTTTCCATGAAGAGCTTGAAACTAAAGAAGAAAGGCAGGGGAAAGAAAATGTGAATAGGGTCAGTCTATATTGGTATATCATTGATTATTTATGAAATCAAATTTTGTTTATTTATCAAATCAATTTTAATATATCCTTTTGTTTTGGTCTCCACCAAATATGTAGATTGCATAAGTTGATTCCTACTGTAGGTCAGAGTCAGTGTTTGTAGTAGGCTTCTTGTGTTGTGTTTGTTCTCCAGCAAGCGGATTTTGCTTTATATTTACACCAATCTTAATTAAAATTACATTCACATCAAGGATTGATTAGTTTTGATAGATGAGCAATAATCTGTTTTTTCTGTCAAGAATAACATGGACAAAGGGATATTGTTTGATAGAAAAATATCTAACATCAATATTTTTTTGGGGGGGCGGGGGGAGGTGAATTGTCATCTATTTTAAGACATTAAGAATAATGATTGATTTGGTTTTAATACTCATGTGAACGAGCACAATGCTTTTTTGTTACTATGATAAAAATTAAAGTAAACAGGCAATTCCAGAGAAATTGAAATCACTCCCTTCTCCCTCAATGGTCTGGTTTAAAAGCAATAAAAGAAACCAGCTAAAAAATAAATAGCAATATGATATTGTACAAAGTATTGAGTATATGGGGAATAAAACAAGGACAACAAAAGAGCTAATATATACTGCCAAGTGGCAAATGGGTTTGTTTAAGAGAGTCACATGAAAGTTGGTCAACTCCTACTCTATAAAGCTCAATGGCATAGCAGCCATTCGTTTTGAGCAGTGGATAGACTCGGCTCCACCATGTATCTCGGCCAGACAATTTCCCACCACGAAACCATCTCTCAACAGATAGAGAAGAGTTACTGCTCCATCCATTAATTACCACATATAGTTTCATCCATGTCATGACTTTGATCATTGCCTGGCTACCTTAGTAACTGAAGATAAAACCACACACAACTAAGATGGAGCAGGAAAAATGACAATGCCACGGAACAAATACTTGTATACTCTTCCAGCACATTAATTTCATGGGCAAAACATTTAATACATGTTCATGTTCTAGGAACATCCAGTCATCCAAATTAAATGTGCTTCACAAGCATCCAAGTATTTCTCCTCTTTATTTTTTACATGCATACCTTCTGTATAACGGTAGGGAAGGTATTATTCTGAAACATGTATTCATTCACTTATATGGAGCAAATATGATCGAAGAATTGTGGCCCCCAAAACCAAATGAATTGGATAGGGCGGCCTTGATATCTAGTCTCTCTTTCTTTGAGCCCACAAGCACTTTAGTATCCTGAATTTTTTACATCAATTTGGACAAATTAGATTAAAAAAACCAAAATTAAAACTTTGAAACCAAGGATGGAATGATGCAACAAGAAACATTACCACTCCTTGATCTGGGTTTTCCAGGTTAAT
>JASCZI010120857.1:90442-106720 GCA_036250425.1 Stylosanthes scabra
TTACAACAGAGAAAATCAGATCAACTTGAAAATTTAACATGAGAAAAGATCAATCAACAAAACTACAGTTCACCATTAGCTTAAGCCTTTGGAGAATTGCTGTCTAAGGTTCTTGACTACAGAACAAAGTCACATAATAGTGCACAAAATACACTTTTTTATATCAATAGATCAAGACAAGTCTGTTGATTCTCCTTCCTTTACCTCAACATACATTGAAAGTTCAAAACCTAATTTTTCACAGTGGAAGCAGGATGCAAATCCTAACCTGTTATCACAATATCTTTAAGATTTTGACCATGAATCAAACTGCCATATCGTGGCCCAGGATGCTCCCTCCCAATACCATATGAAGGCAATGGTGGCATCAGTGGCCAATACTTCTCATCCTGTTCAAAGAGAAATAAAACGATAAACACATGTAAGAAATATTGTATAATCACATAGAACACAATCCTTGACATTCTTCATTAATCTGAGATCATATTAGTCCCACTACCACCTAGCAAAAAATTAGCCTCATAGTATGTCTGACTTACAGAACTAACCACTATAGTCCACAAAGAAAACCAACATACCCATCTAAACGACAACAACAAGGACTTATCCCACTAGAAGGATCAAATGACGCTTCTGTGCTTTATCATGTATTGTGTCTGTATTAAGACCATTCACGCAATGATCTCTCTTGGATGCTTTGCCAATATTATCCCTACATGTTCAAACTACTTAAGTCGAGACTCCTCTATCTTTTCAATAATTGGAGCTACTCAAACTTCCTTTTATATCATTATTTCTTATTTTGTCCATACATATATGATTCTTCATCCATCTAAGCATCCTCACACTAAACTTTTGATCATGATTACTTTTTGGCTCCCAACACTTTGTTCCATATAACATAGCTCGTCTAAACCCAGACGCACTTTGCCATGTTACCTAACTCGCTTGAAGCCCATGGTTTACATCTTTCTTGATTTCTCCATTTTGCTGAATAATATACCAAGATACTTAAATAGTTCTATGTGTGCTAGGATGTTTTCTCCAATTTTAGACTTATTTGTTAGTATTTCCCCTCTTTGTGCTGAACTTACATCTATTTTATCCCCTTACATAAGACCTTTGTTAGTATTCTAGTGTACATGTTTTCTAAGTCAATAAACACAATGTGTAGATCCTTGTTGATAATTGAGAATAAGGATCTACGCAGTTAGATAGAATAGTATCATTTGCAGTGACTGAGCTGTTAAATTACTAGAGATAAAAACACCTGAGATCCCAAGAGTATTCATTTCACACATGAATCAGCAGAAAGAAGACAAAAATGAAGAGCATGAACTCACATCAAGTCCAAGAATAACAGCATCTTGAGCTACAAAAAGTGTCATATGGCTGGTGAGATTGAAGGGGGCAGTAAGCCAGCGACCGGGAGGGACATTGAGCTGGCCACCGCCTTTCTTCCCCAACTTGGAAATCGCAGAAACGGCTCTCTCAAATGCCTCAGTGTTGAGGGTGACACCATCGCCGACACCTCCGAAATCCGTCAAGTTGAAAGCCACAGGCCTGAGCTTGGGAATGGGCCGTGCCGGGAGGGTTCGACCGAAGAGGAAGAAGCCTCCGACGAGAACGTTCCTCTGCCAGATGAAGACGGCGGAGAAGGCGGCGATCCAGAGGAGGGTGAAGAGGGTTCTGTGGGAGGTTATGAATGCGGGGAGAGAGCGCTTGAATTCGAGTCTTTGGTGGTGGAAGCGCCCAAGCGTTGAGGTGTCCACCATCATTGCGGAAGCGAGTTGGATTTAGCAGACGGCAGCGATTTGGGTGGGTGGCCGTGGCAGCATTGATTTTGGGTGGGTTTGAGAGAAAGAGAAAGAGAAAGGAAGGTTTGAGGATCTATTTGGAGTGAATTCAAAGGGAAGTTGTGTGTGTCTCTCTCTCTCTCACTTACTTGCTTTGCTCGGACAATGATGGCGATGCCTTAACGCTCTCTTTGTTTCGGTGGTTCCTTATTCATCAAAATTGCAAATCCATCCTTAAAACCCAAGTCATTACTCTTATATATATCTTACTGTAAAATAATTATTACAATTTACAAGTAAGAATAATTTTAAAAATAAATTCTCAACTTAGACATAATAATTGATAATTTAATAATCAATTATGTTTAAGAGGCTGACACATAAAAAAGTGCAAGAGAAAATAGAATAGAATAATGTTCAACTCCATATTTATGACTTATATATAAGATAGAAGATATCTAATTATTGATAGAAGGATGGTCTGTAAATTAGTTAGGGAAAAACAACTTCAAATGAACAACTTTTGCTCTGGTCTCACTCACTCCATCTCAGTGGCAATGCGCCCTTTGCCTCTGTTTGACATTGGTGCCTTTAATTTGCTTACTTCAAGCTTTGCAATCATTTCTTTCATGTTTTACTTATTTATCTGGTAAGATTATTAACTATCTCCCAGATTTATTATGAATTCAACTAAAAATCCAATTATTCAATATAAAAATATTTGATGAGAAATTTCATCACGAAATTCATATCCTAAATTAATTAATTTAATTCATTAGCATATTAGACGCTATGTTCACTTGCGGCACAATGAAGCATTGTCATGTTTGATCAGCACACATAGTTGGTGGACTGGTAGCAGATTCCTTTCTTCTGAGTTCTCATTCATAAAAGTAGTATATGATTACATATATATGATTGATTATGTCTAAGACTTGCAACGAACACTGATGTATTGATCCTTTGAATATCAGCATTATTCTACTCGAATTATTATTGAATATTCGAACAGAACCAAACATCATTTGTTATGGCTAGCGTTGACGTTCTAGAATGGAAGTGAGAAGACAGAGTAGTGAATTAAGAAGGAGAGATTGATGGAATCCAAATGAATTGGGTGGTTAATTATTAGAAATGATGAGATATTGATTCAAAGGAAGGAATAAGGGGAAATGGTTAATTAAGAAGTGGGCGGAAATAAGAAAGGCTAAATATGAATATGATAGATACGAAGGAATAAGAGGGGATTGCATGGGGGGTTTGACGGGGTCAACAGAAGGTGAAGATTTATCGGGTGCATGACAGGAAGAAAGAAGACTAATAATAGGAAATGCATGAAGAGGGGGCAGCTCACAAACCCCTCGCAACTCTTCTTCCCCACCTCAACCACCAACATAACATTATTCCTGCCAAACAACAACATCAACATCAACATTACTCTCCAAGCGGCGGCCCATTTCTACCCGGATAATCAACCACCTCCGGCTCGGCAATGGCCGCTGCTCCTCTTCTTTTCTTCTTCCTCTTCTTCTTTCTCCTCCCTCTCCCTTCTTTATCCCTCACCAATGCCGAAGCCTTACTCAAACTCAAACAGGCCCTCAACAACCCTCCAGTACTCTCCTCATGGGCCCCAAACCAGGATCCTTGCGCCCTCCCCGCCCGCTGGGCTGGCGTCCTATGCGCTAAAGACGGCATCATCGGCCTCAACCTCGCCGACATGGGACTCTCCGGCACCATCGACATCGACGCTCTCTTGCAAATCCCAAGCCTCAGGACCATCAGCTTCATCAACAACTCATTCTCCGGCCCCATTCCCGACATCAACAGGATCGGCGCCCTCAAAGCCATTTACCTCAACACCAACCAATTCTCCGGTTCCATTCCGCCTGATTTCTTCACCAAGTTAGCCTCCTTGAAGAAGCTATGGCTCAACGACAATAAATTCTCAGGTAATATACCCGTATCATTGACCAACCTTCGCTTCCTTTCAGAGTTGCGTCTCGACAACAACGACTTCTCGGGGACTCTACCTGCCTTCTCCCAACCAATGAGAATCATTGACTTTTCCAACAACAGGCTAGAAGGTCAAATACCACCATCCATGGCGGGCTTCGAAGCTAGCTCCTTCGCCGGGAATCAAGCTCTCTGCGGGAAGCCCCTCAAGGAATGCGGCAGTGTGGACGCCGCTTCTTCTGAGCAGGGCAGCTCTGGCACCCACGGGGGATTGAGTTGGTTCTGGAAGATCCTGTTTATCCTTCTTCTGGCCACGATTCTGGCGGCAGTGTTCATCTTGGTGAAGAATCGGCGGGACCAAAATGATAAGTTCAGCGTGATGAGCAGAGGGAATAGCCACGTGGACGAGGAAGTAATGCAGGTGAAGGTGGCGAAGAGCGGTAAGGGCACCGGCATCGGAAGGAGAGGAGGTGGGGGGAGAGGTGACCTTATAATGGTGAACGACGAGAAGGGCGTGTTTGGGCTGACAGACTTGATGAAGGCGGCAGCGGAGGTGCTGGGGAACGGGGGATTGGGGTCGGCGTACAAGGCGGCGATGGCAAACGGGCTGTCGGTGGTGGTTAAGAGGATGAGGGAGATGAATAAGGTGAGCAGAGACATATTCGACGCAGAGATGAGAAGGTACGGGAGGATGGGAAACCGTAACATCCTGAGCCCTCTTGCTTACCATTACCGGAAGGAGGAGAAGCTGTTTGTGACGGAGTACATTCCCAAAGGAAGCTTGCTTTATGTGCTGCATGGCGACAGAGGATCCAGCCATGGGGAACTGACGTGGCCAAGGCGTTTGATGATTGTGAAGGGAATCGCAAAAGGTTTGGGTTTTCTTTACAGTGAATTTTCAACGGAAGAGCTGCCGCATGGGAACCTGAAATCCAGCAACATTCTGTTGAGCAACGAGTACGAGGCTCTGCTTAGCGACTTTGGATTTCATTCCCTCATGAACCCAAAGTACGCCGCTCAAACATTGTTTGCCTACAAAACTCCTGACTACACGGAATACCAGCAGGTGTCTCAGAAGACCGATGTTTACTGCCTTGGAATCATCATTCTCGAGATCATCACCGGCAAGTTCCCCTCTCAGTATCACAGCAATGGCAAGGGCGGCACTGATGTTGTTCAATGGGTCTCCACCGCTCTTTCCGATGCCAGAGAGGCCGATTTAATCGACCCGGACTTGCTCCACAACAACAACAATTCCGTCTCTCAGATGCTGCAGCTCCTCCACCTTGGGGCTGCTTGCACCGAACCTAACCCCCAACAACGTCTTCCCATGAAGGAAGCCATTAGGAGGATAGACGATTTACAACCTTAATTCTATTAATATTATATTCTTTCTCTCAAATCTCAATATTAGTTTATATTAGTTTCAGTGCAGGTCTAGAAAAGGAGGCTAAATTTGAATGTGCATTATGCGTGCCTGGTGTTTAAAGCTTAGATTCTGCTTTTAATTTGTTTAGACTTCCCTTCCTTCACCTTATCTTTTGAATCTCTTGTAAATTGTTTTATAATTAAATTTAGCTACTGAGAAGAAATAATGTATTGTCCAATGCTATTCTAGACGACATCTTTCTGTAGCTACCATGGCTAGGTAAGCGATGTTAAATAATAACACTGCAAACTATAACTTTCTGCTTCTACACATTTCACAATAATTTAAAATTTGGGTAAGATATAATCCTAAAGAGTAGTGCTACAGAACCAACATTAAGGAGTCACTAGGAAATCAATAAATTCAATTATAAGTTATCATCCAAATTACACCCAATTATCATATGAAATTGTATAAATTTATCATTCAATTATCATCCATAACCTTCTCACTATCATCACCATCACCAACAACAGTATCACCAACACACCATCACCACCATAACAACAAAAACAATGGGAGGAAAAGAGAAAGAAGATGACGACGATGAATAAGAGGAGCCATCATCGCCTTAAACCATTAGAGAGAGAATCGAAGGAGAGAGAAGAGAAACAACGGAGGTTGGTGATGGAGAGTAATGCTGCCATGGATGAAGAGCTAGCTTCGTCTTCATCTTCTTGATCTTCAACCCCACCGCATCTCCATCTAACCCAGTTGTATTTAGGAGTGGACTTGAGGATTGAGGAGATTGATGAGCCACTTGAAGAAGGTTAAGAGAAAGGTGATGTAGATAGTGAGGATGTGGTGATCATTATAAGGGAGGTCGCGGTGTGATACTGAATGAAAAAAGTATCGGTTATTTTGTTGATTTGTGTTTATTGATTTCGTATAGTTCTTCAATCCTAAATAATATGAGCATACTTATTTAGTTAGTTCTCAGTTTACATGAGAATAAAAAATATAAATAATTGGATAAAGTATATTTTGTACGTTTATTAAAATATCTTCTAAAATTTATTTTATTTTAATTTATCTAAAAATTTTTTATTTGCATTAAATATATTTTTAATATCTAAAATTTTAAGAATGTTATAATTAATTCAATAATAATATTTAAAAATGAAAAAAAATTGTACTTGACTTGCCTGGATTAAAAGTTGTCTTTGTAAATTAGTGTTGAATTAGTATGGTATTTTTGGAATCGTAATATATATATAAAAAAAAGGAAACCTTGTTGGAGCTTAAAAATGGTCAAAGTGTGGAAGTAGAAGGAGAAATTGGTGGGTGGCAGAAGGTGCGACAAGTGGCGCATCAATGGTGAACTACGTGACACTCCATGCTCCTCTCTCCTCCTCTTCTTTTCCTTACAAACACAACTGCTAACCCCTCCCCCTCGCTCTCTGTTTCATCCTCCTTTGGCGCCGCTTAACAATAACAATAATGTTCCGAACGGCGGCGAAGCGGTTATTCTCCTCTGCAACTCATTCCTGTAATGGCAGTCTTCACCGCCTCCGCTTGCGCCCTCCACACTCTCAGATCTTTATACCCTATCGCCGCTTTTCCACATCCGAGGATCGACCATTTCCAATTCCACAATCTCCCGTTCATCCTACTCCCCCCACCCCCACCCCCGCCCCCACCGCCACTGAAACTGAAACCCCTGTTGTAGCAGATTCAGCTCCTTCCTCATCGGCATCGCGGGATGAGGCTCCCAGAACCGGAGGAGACAGGTACCAGGACGAACAATCTCGCGTGCTCCACGCCTCCCTCACTCACGTTGTTCGTACTCTTTCTTCTTCCTCTTCCTTCTTTCATTTCATTAATTCATTTATGTTGCGAATTGAATTAGAAATTGTGTTGCTTTTAATTTTGCAGATAAAGTTGGGATGGACTGAAGCTGCGCTAGTTGCAGGAGCAAAAGATGTTGGACTCTCCCCTTCCATCGTTGGTTCTTTGCCAAGGAAGGAAGCCGCACTCGTTGAGGTACCTATCTCCGTTATTTACTATTTTATCATCATCATTCCATTAAGCTGCTTCACAATACTTTTAATTATAATAGTGTACCATTTTGCCAAAGTAAAGGATGAACAAGAATGTTTATCAACTTAATGGCATAAACGACTCTCTCCTTTCCAATTGGGGAAAATGCATCAATTTCAATGATAGATAAGATCTAAGAAATCAGCAGTGTATAATATATATTGAAATATAAAATACGCACTAAAAATGAGTTCAACTACACATGTATTTTGTATTTCAATGTGTATTATACATGGTGGCTGATTTTGGTGTACACCTAACATAACCCGTATAAATTTTCAATGCATGATTTCTTGTCTTTCAGTGTAATCAGTCTAATGAGTTGCCATAATTGTGGAAGACTTCAGGCTACTCACTTCTGCTTCTGCTGTGTATATTATTTTTCATGACTAATGTTTTGTCTTCAAAATTTTTCCCCTGCCAGTTTTTCATGGATGACTGCTTACAAAAGCTTATCGATAGAATTGACTCTGATGAGAGTTTAAAAACCTTGACACCAAGTGACTGTATCTCTAAGCTTATCAGAATTCGTTTAGAAATGCAAGCGCCATATATATCAACATGGCCTCAAGCTCTTAGTATCCAGGTCTCTGTCAGTGTCCTTTCTCCCCAGTAAGAACTTAGAAGCAAACTTTGCATCTGAATTGTAGAGATTAAAGATTTTTCATTTCAGGCACAACCCGTCAATGTTCCAACTAGTTTTAAGCAAAGGGCAATGCTGGTGGATGAGATCTGGCATGCTGCAGGTGACAATGCTTCCGATATTGATTGGTATGCCAAGCGCACTGTCCTGGCAGGAGTATACTCAACAACCGAGATTTATATGCTGACAGATACCTCTCCTGGTTTGTTTCTTCTGCCCCTCCTTTCTGAGCATACTATACAAGTTTTCACATATTTTTGTTTGATTTAAATTTCCCATCCATTCTCTGGTGTGTTTTTCTTTTCTGTTCTTTTCTATTTATGGTAATCACTCTGTCTTGGAGCATCACCTGGTTCAATGATTGCTGTGATATCTTTAATGGCATGGGTCATTCAGTTCAGTTTGATTTCCCCCTTCTCTCCTTCCTTCTTTCTTTTTTAGTTTCTGAATGGCTAGAAAATATTAACTGGGTTCTCTACTTCTCTCAACTCTCCTCATTTTCTTGAACTGAGTCGGTCATATTAGCCAATTTTCTCATGACCACGAGTATGAGGGGTAATTTGATGAAGTATGTAATCTGGCGAAAAAACAATGGAATTTATTCTTTTATGCTACTCCCATTAATATAGCATCCATATATTGTATTGAATAAATACCAATTTGGATGAATAACTCGCTATTTTGTGGCTCTGATGTGGTGGAGTTGTAACATACCAAGGAGGACATTTGTTAACACATGTTTGGTTTATTTCTTGTTAGACTTTCGTGATACATGGGCTTTCCTGGATGCTCGAGTGAAAGATGCTTTCGATCTAAGGAAAACCTTTCAAGAGGTAATTCTGAATCTGTCCGTTGAGTTTTGGAATTTCAATTATTTAATATCATGCTAGGTGTATTCTGGACCTTAGTCAGTGATATTTTCTCAGGCACAGCATTTGGCAGAAGCTGTGAGTGCCGGACTCGGGAACTCATTGCAAGGGTTTGTGGGGAAAGTTCTTCGTAGATAATACTCCACTCCACTCCACGGTCATATCGTGTTTCTCTTGAACAATGAACCATGATTATCGCTTGAAGGAGATGCTATATTTACAACTCACAAGTACTTACGTTGGATAAGTTCAAATTTGTTCTGTGTTGGGCACTTCATTCGCTCAGGGCTCAGTGCCTTATGCTAACACAATAATTTTACGTTTGTAAATAATCCCGTTTTGGTTTTATGGCGCACAAGGGACAACTTTATTTTATATTTAGTTTCTTTTGGACTCCACAACTTTTGTTGATTCAATTTTCATTTTTATGTTGTAACCTTTCCATATTATCAAGGGTTGTGCACTTTTGCTTGCAAATTAATTTGGTTGCCACCTAATACTAGGTAATAATTTTGCCTTGTTAGTTGTTACCCATTTTAGTTTGATTGGCTATATAGGAAATTGTTGATTAAACATTTATTTGATAATAGTGAAGAGTAAATAGTGATTAGGTTGGTGCTTATTAAGGCAGAGGGCCAAATGAAGGAAAATACTTCTTTTATCTAGCTAGAGTCGCTGTGGAGACGTGTCTGAAGTGGGATAACTCTAAATAAAGAAAGATGGGATATTGAAGACGCATTCTTTGGTGTCCGTTAGTCATTAGTGTGTAATTATTATATAAATAAAAATGAGTGGGTAGGTGTTGACGGTGAACAATTGTGTTGGTTTATTAAGAGAGTGGGAAGTGGGGAGTGAGAAAGGAAAGAAGGAAGGAAGGAAGAAATGATGTCCCTGAAGGCATCCGAGATCGCAGTGAAGCTGAATCTGCAGCCCCACCCTGAAGGTGGCTTCTACGCCGAGACATTCCGGGACGAATCCATTCACCTCTCCAAGTCTCAGCTTCCACCACAATGTATGTAATTGTTATCCACTCTTGTCATCTTTTACAATTCCACTGTGTTTCTGAATCAGAATCTGATTTGGTGTAACAGACAAAGTAGATCGCCCTGTATCAACCTCCATATACTTTCTGCTTCCATCTGGCAGCGTGTCTCGCCTGCATCGGATACCCTGTGCTGAAACATGGCACCACTACATCGGAGACCCCATCACCGTAGTTGAACTCCATGAAAAAGATCCAAGCGTGAAATTCACCCACATCGGATCCAACCTAAATGACAATCAGGTGCCGCAGTATACTGTTCCTCCCAACGTGTGGTTTGGTTCATTCCCCACCGGTGATTTCAAAGTGTCTCCGGAAGGCTCCTCTTTCCTGAGAGGAGAAGAAGCAAAGAACGTTGAGAAGCACTACTCTCTGGTAGGGTGCACCTGTGCACCGGCGTTTCAGTTCCAGGACTTCGAGCTTGCTAAGCGCTCTGAACTGCTCTCCCGCTATCCTCAGCTGGAACAACTCATCACTGCTCTCACTTTTCCAGAGTCATAACTATGCTGCCGTTCCAGCTCCTATATTAATTAAATAAATAAATCACTGTTTTCCAGCTTTGTATTCCACAACTCACTCTCTACCTTATAACTATGCCTTCCTTGTATGCTTGCACTTTCTAATGAATGGCTGTGTTTTTCAACTATTACATTCAATTCACATAAACTAACAAATGAAGGCAAAGACATAAATGAGACTTTTCTATATTCATATTCTATTTTTGATACGCTTGTACAATTAACTTTCTATTGCATGTATAATATAAACGATACTTGCCAAAATAACTATAACTATGACTATACACTATACAAGGAGTCATTTTCTATGCAATAAAATACAAGAATCATCATAAAACAAAATTGGGATTTCATCACCCATCATTTCCAGAACAGCATATCTCTGAACAACACGTGATGCACCCGAAGCATCCTAGACCAATGCAAAGCTGAGTCAATGCAGTTGCACACTGGTTATTTATCCGCGAACAGAAATCAATGCAGCACATACAACAGCAGTAACTGCACATCGTACTACAGCAATTTGAGGCCGCCTTAAATATTTCAGGCACTTCAGGCAACTTCGTCACATCTCCTGGAGGAGTATTTTCAACAGTTGCTTTTAAGTTGCCAAAGCCAATACCTAACTGTGGGAGTAAAATCATCCTCTGCCCTTGGACATTTTCCGCATTCTGGGGCTGGCCCTTTTTCAATGCCTGTTTGCAATATCAGAGACACATGATTAGATAAATAACACTGACTGTATTCATCTTAAGATAACATGATACACAAGGGTTCCAAGACTCAGTGGAAGCCAGAATTTGAAAATAAAAAAGACAAAACCCATAACACGTACTTCTTTCTTCCCAGCTGATTCCTTGAGTTTCTTTAGATGATCATTTTCAAGTAACACCATCCGTGTGTACTCAGACAAAAAACCAGCTTGCAGGCTTAGTTTTGCGACCTGCCAATTAAAGAATTGGTGTGAGAAATAAAACCCTGAATGTCCATGGACCAAACAGAGTGATAAATTACAAATTACCTTCTGTTCTATTTGTTTACTCTCCGAAAGCCATGCTTGAGCAGTTAGATGCTCTATTTGATCTCTTGCAGAAACCTGTTTAAGAGAAGAATTTAGAAATTGAAAGAAAAATAATAGTAAAGGAAAGGAGACAGAATTGTAAATACCATGCCGATTATTAAAAGGCAGCATCCAATTCAAGATGCAAAGACGATGAATACAAGAACAAGATGAACCGATGAAGCAAACAAGAGTTTCGAAAAACATAAAGACAGATTAGAAAAGGAATCCATTTTAATAATGGTTAAAACTTGATGTAACTACTAACTATTGTTTTATAAGTAAACAGATCCTTCAAAGTAACAAAAGATTCACATAGAGCCAATAACTAAATAGCTCCCCAAGCCCTCTAACAAAATTTGGAATCTCCTGTCCACAAATTGTATATGTAATTTGGAAAAAGAAAACTTGATTTTGAAGTATACATAGTGATAGAAAACTTTACCCTCTGTAAAGGTATGTCCTTAGCTGTTTCTATCTTCATATCTACAGCAAAATTACTGAAATCAGCCAAGATACCTTTGACTTTAACACATTCGGGGAAACTTCCCTTGTACCTTCCAGTTATAGTCAATGGACCCCGTGCTGAAAGATCTGGAATATGAGAGGGGTGTACCTATCACAAACATTGCAGATAACTCCATAAGAAAGAGGCACAAACTTGGGGAAGTTGGACAAATATTCTACTTATATAGTAGCATGTGTAACATGAAAGAAGGGTATACCAGATATACTAGATGTCATTATTTTCTGGACAGTTAAAATAGTTTTCATCTTCAGCTCAGACATAACATATAAAAACATGATGGAAAATGTAGGTCAAAAGAACACATCAAGCAGATCCCAAAAGCAAATGGGAACTACAGTATTCGGTATTTTTTCAACCATAATAATGAAACAGAGCATGCTGGCACATTTATTTTGTCAGAATGTTACTGTTCAGTATTGGTCATAAGACAGACATGCATATCTGAGACAGGGCTAAAAGTAAATATTTTATGGCCATTAGAAATAAGTTCGTGCAATGCATACTTTTTTACAATTCAATCTAGCCAGGTACCAGAAATATTTTACCTCAAACTCATCAAGGTCATCAAATATGTCTACTGTGATATTTGCTAGAACAAGAGACGATGCTTTGTCAAACAATGCCAGCATTCGAGGCTCAACCGAATCTAGCAACCCAGAAAAAGAAAGGTAGCTGTCAAATTAGATATAAATGCAGAAAGCATAGAAATTCATAGAGTAAACTAAGAAACGTTTCCTGTTTAAGGACTAAATGAAGAGTTTCTACACGGGCACCAAAATGCCAGACAAAAATTTCATACCAACAATGTCAATTCAGAACTTACCTACATCCAAAGCTGCATCATAGTGGCCCCTGCCAATCATAGCTAGCATCCTCAAGAAATAGTGGTTGCAAAATGAACCTGGCGTTGAATAACGTGTTAATTAACATACAATGAAGAATAAAAAAGAACTTAAGAGGATTTAACTGTTTTTTCAGACAAAAGGAATGTCATAGTTTAACAGATTTTTCCAACTAGAAAGATCTGATCAATGTTCAAGGCTCAAAATACTAGAAACTGTACCTATTCCAAAAGTGTAAATTCGGGGGCATATTGACTCTCCATTGGTCATACGACTTTTTACCATAGAACAAATTTGTCTCTCGTCATCAACAGTTCCATCTGTAACTAGGAAAACTATTGGAACTGAACTTTGAGCACTGGATAGCATCTCTATTGCCTGAAATGAAGAAAACAATAGTTGATTTGGTGTTCAATAGATTCAGTACGTAATAACAGTTAATGGTATTGGATATTTCAATGTACCGTGTTTAAGGGATGTGAAATATTTGTACCACCCCCAGCCACAAAATTCACATTAATCCACTCAATGGCCCTTTCAACAGTTTCCTTGGAAGCCAATTCCATTGTCTTTGAAAATAGACAACTCTCTGAATTGAAGGCTATAATACTAAATGAGTCATCAGGGTTAAGATTAAAGAGTGCTGCAGATAAGGCACTCTTTGTGTCTTCAATTAGCTTTCCCTGCATGCTTCCGCTGATGTCGATAACAAATATTATATCCTTTCTGAATACCTACATATAGATGGGGACCAGAAGTGAGAAGAAAAAGACAATTTAATAGTGTTGTATAAAATAAAATAAAATATTAAAATAGCATAATATATACTCCAACACAGATTGCAGATATTACACAAACCTTGTCACGCTTGATATCTCCTGGAGAAAGGTATATGTAGAACATATCTCTCTGATCAAAATCATTCACAGATGCAGCTTCCACAAGGAGGGTTCCGTTAATATGACTCGTTGGAACCTAAATGGACATAGCATGCCCATAAGATAACCTTTCAACAGCTGAAATTATAATTTATTTAAAACCAAATTGAGCATGAATCTTACAGCATATGAAAATCTAAAATCAGTTGTTGACCATGAGAGAACTTCGGCTTCATATAAGAAAGCCATACTCCCAGCATGGCGCTTCATTTCCTGTAACAGGCGGGGTCAAATGGTTCATTCATGATACAATATGTAAACATTGAAATGTTAAAGTATGATCCCAGCAAAGACAAATAAATATGCACCTTTAGCCGATGGCTCATTGCCCTGCATAGAATCTCACTTCCAGGGAGAGCATTCACATTGACTTGAATCTTCTCTTTCTTGACTAATCTCTTGCCAGCAGGGTTGACAAAATCAGGGAAGGTATAGGGCACATTCAAACAATACTCACCTTCTGCGTAGACCAATTTCTGAGACCAAGTAATTTTAATAGATAAATTGGTACCCCCATCAATCTGTAACAGGGAGAGAGAGCAGAGTTACTAACAAGCAAACGGCATCTAGTTTTAGAAGGAGAGGAGAGGAAGCATTGAATGACCTGTGGTATAGTCAAAGTAAATATATTAGAGTTGACAAAGCCTCCAGATTGAAGGGAAGTGCCACTGTCATTGTCATCCATAAGAAGCAGCTGAGTTGAATATGATTTCCTGGGAACATCAACCTCAACACCTAGAACTGAACCCTGTTAGCCAAATCACATCAGAAACACTAAACCTTCCAAATAAAGATTAAAAAAGAAAAAAGAGAAAAGAGGAATTCACCGAGGGACCCATGGGAAAAGCAAGACGGCAATCACAGCTTCGGCTTCCCTTCACGCAATGGACACGCCATATGCCGCTCACCGTCACGAACGCGGTGTCTAGGTGGCAATCGACGTCGACGGCGATGGCGCTCATCTGAAGAGGGATCAGCGCGGGCGGGTCGCAGCGTCCATGAACGTGGGGCTGGTAGCTGGGAATGTCCGGGTTGTCGACAATACCCGGGTCGCTAATGACGGCGTAAACCATGGGCCCGGAAGGGAGGAGGTCCCTGGATGACTTGGCCATAGGGGGCACGAGATTGGGCGGCGCGACGGCCCTGTCCTTGCCGAAGTAAATCCGCTTGGAGAGCTTGATCCCATCTTCAACGGCTTTGGCAAAATCCTCGGCCATTAGAGTGGGAATAGGAATAGGAATCGAGAAATGTGGAAGAAGAATTACGGAAAGGGAGAATAAGAGTTTGGAACAAGAAACAAAGAATATCTATCTAGATGTACAGAAATAAAAGGAGAGAGACGTTGTGGGTTGTGTAGTAGTGGTTAAGTTTGGTGTGGGACCCAGGACCCTCCCTATTCCCTAAGGCCTATGCTCACACCCTTCTGTTTTTCCGTTATGTGGTTCGTGTCACCGCTCATCTTCTCACACCTCACCAACTTCACTCGTTTATTTATAACTACATCTGTTGTTTAAAGCGACTTTGCAAATATCATATTCATATTGCTTTTAATTCATGACTTTGCATAATTCATTTGATACGCGATTATTAACAATAATAATAGATAGACCAGCGGGGACGTTGATCGCTACGAGTACTAGTATTAAATTTTCATAGTCCATGTGATGCAACCTAAGCTTGTTCCATTAATAAATAAATACACTCCAATTGTCTCTGCTTTTCATACATGACCGTTGAAGCCAGCTACGCATTCATGAATTGTTTCTTTCTTATTTGTCTCGCAGATTTGCTTACTACAGTTATAAGACTTGACGGATATCGCTTTCTGTTAATGGCTTAATGCCAACTTGCCTTGGGTAAGAAAAACATCGAACGTTTTACCGTAAAAACTAAAAACGCGTCAATGGATTATGGATGGATATGCAGGATTTCATTTTCATAAAAAAGAGCACTAAACAGTCAACAATCAACAATACTACTGCAGCAAAAGGAGAGGACCCCACATATAACACTCAATCCCGCCTCCCTAAGATACGTTACATTCAATAATAAATAATTCTTGTGTAAATACAGCAGGGTTGAAAGTGGAAACCCCTTCAAGCTTTCACAATTCTAAGCCTAAAAAGGTAAAAAACCTCACTACTCCTTTCCACTAAGTTAAAAAAACCAGTATCTTCTTATACTATTCAGTATTGACCAGAACCTCTGCTCCCGCTACAGCTACTGCTACACCACACAATAGCAACTCACTTCCGCTAGTCTTCAAATGATCCTATACTGCATCTTTGTCAATCGCCATTGTTTTCTGCTGAGGACCCCAAGGGGCCATGCCAATTGCCAACTACCGTTCAATTTATATTCTAGTCTCTGCGCCTTTCGGCTTCAAATATCTCATTATATTAGCTCAAGAATTGGATACATCATAACCTCCATGACAACATCCTCTGCAAAACTATCGTATTCAAAGTTAAGTGACCCCTTCCAAGCCAAGGAATGGTGGTAATGCTTTTAAGGGTCAACCAAATACTCTCTTTTCTGTGGTTGACAAACTAGATCTGTGCAAATATTAGTTCATTCCATGTATCAGGAACACCCGGCAAACACCAGTGTAAGCAATCT
>JASCZI010120857.1:106730-122384 GCA_036250425.1 Stylosanthes scabra
AGACTGTGCCGTGAGGCTGTACCGTGATATATGTGCCTCGTCCCTAAGCTGGGAAAGGGCTGTTATGTCCAAGAGCTTCACTCCTGTTCCTTTCACTGCACTTGCAGCACTTTGATCAGTAGACTCTCCACCCAATATTTCCTTTCCTATTGACATTGGTGTGGTATTGTCACAACTGCCTCCAGTGTTCCATTCCCCCCCAAAAAAATGCCTAGGAGAAATGGATCGATAGAAGGCCTTCAGACCAGGGTACTTTGGGAGCTGTGAATCCACCCAACTAACAATGCTGTGAATTGTAAGATTCTTGGCAACCCATATCACTGCTATTTTCCTATCAGTATTTGGCTTACCCCCAACATGCATTACCCATTTGTTAGCATTGAGCTTTCCTCGATTCCAGTGGTGACCTGTGTTGAGAACAAGTACGTCAAACCTGTGAATATACTGGCGCAAAAATGCTGGTGGCCGATCCAGGTGCATTGCATACTCCGTTTCTGGGTTGTTTATGTTGATTGGTTCAATATCACAGAGACTTGCTGACCAGTAGTAGAGAATGGTAGTATTGGTGCTTGGAAAACGGTAAGCCCATCCACTAGGGCGGGCATTGCCCTCTGTTACAATCAAACCATACTCTGCACCCACATCTTGTACATCAAGGGCCTCCTTACCACCAGTGATCATGCACATTAAAGACTGGAACTGCTGCCGGCCCAATGAGTCTCCAACAAATGCTAGAGTTTTGCTTTGCATCCTGAATGCACAAAGCTTATTATAAATTAGTGATGCATTTGTTGGCCTTTTTACTGTTGAACTTGAACCTAAATAGACTAGTAAAAATAAAGAAATGTAGATGTCAAGATTGAGGGGAATTTGTTCCTCTCTACATCAAAGGCTGCCTTAAAGAGTAAAGGCATCTCAAAAAGTAATAGGCACATGTGACCACCACAAAAAATTATTTGAGGGAATCGTTCAATAATAAGCTAGCACATGCCTCAACCCATGCTGATCTACCCTCTTTCAAGTTTCATGTCCATAGAGGAGCATCCTATTCCTCAATCATTTTTTAATAATCGAGTCCACAGCCAAAAGAGACACCAACTCACAATTTTGAGAATCAAATCCTTGAGGGTAGAGGCACAATTATATAAGCATAGAATTTATATATTCAAATACAATCAAGAGAGAGAAATAGATAATACCTTCTCAAAAATTTAGAACCTTCAAATTCCTCCATTTGACAATCTTTTGGCTGCCACCGGAGCTTCTCATAAGCAAAATCAGTACGTTGCATCATGCGGCAAGCCCACATTGGTGACAGCCACTGTTTGCAATCAAATCCGGAATACAAAGGTCGGTTGTCATCTAGAACCCATTTTCCTTTTGCATAGTTACAGACTGTAGAAAACATTGGGGATGGAAGATCCATTGGTTAACCATGCTTATAGATAAATAACCCATTATCCCAATAAATGTACAGGATAATGATCGGATAAATCTTTTAATGAATGAAGAAACCAACATATGCAATAATTTGGAAATAAAACATCATGAAGATTGTGCACCAATTTAACTTTACAATAATGTATCAAGCTTTCTTAAAAAACGATAAGCGCTGCACAAGCATCCTGCGTTACGCAGAATTAGGAAAAAGGCTACACCCAAAGGATGTAATATATGCAACCTAAACTAACACAAATGTCAGTGGTTGATTCCACAGCTTAAATCCTGTGAATGATGTAATATATGCAACCTACTTTCTTTAGAAACAATAAAGAAAAAAATGTTTCTGATAAGCAAAAATTCTATAGAACATGCAAAAAAAACATGGGTGATTTTCCCATCAACACATCCTTAAGCAAGTAAACTTTTCATTAGAGTTAGATTATAAGTAAGAGTGAAGATTAGTCAGCACCTTTACTTTCAGTAGCCATATTTAAATTCTTGTCTTCACCAATTAAAGAGCTTCTTTGTGGAACTTCCTTTGCTGGATCTTGTATATGTTTTTCTTGTTCTGAAGTGCCATCCCCCTGTTCTTCATTCATTTCAGGCTTATGCACTGTTGGATTCGGAAAAGTTTGTATAGCATGATTTTTCCCAGCGTCAGAAATTTTGTCACGTTTTACTTCATATGACACACTGGAAAAATGTTTTACTACATCTGACACACTTGAAGGATGGTTTACTACATCTGACACACTCGAGGGATGTTTTTCTTCATCTGACACACTTGAAGGATGTTTTACTTCATCTGACACGCTTGAAAGAATTTCTACAACGTCACGTAAAAGACATATTAAGCCACAGATGTCAAAATGAGATTCCTTTTTTGTTTAAAAAAATGTTAAAAAGGAAAAAGAACAAGGTTTTGGTAAGGGCTGTATTGCCCAAAAAAAGGGCAAATAGCAACAACAGCAAAAAAAAAACAGAGCATTCAATATAACAAGACAAGGTGCCAACGTCTAGCAATATATTCAACTGAAGCCCCATAAACTAAGCTTAACAGGATGGTGAGTGCAGCATTCTGACCAGACCACCATAGCAAAGAACAGATATTCAGTAAACATGTAGAGACACCAAATACAGAGCACGACACATAAACATTTGTGAGAAAGAGATCATGAAACTTCTTTGTGACAACCAAGCAGCCTTCCATGGGAATTCTGTGGTATGGTATGTGATTAATATACTTAGTGCTAACAGTGTTTTTTATCTTAAGCAGCATAATTATCAAACCTTGGTACAAAAATATATTTTGACATTTGAAACAATAAATAGATACAGCAACGATATCCTAATGAAAATCCAAATAGATGAGATTATCCTGAACAAGAAGCTAAAGATTGGTTTCCAGCTTCATCATTCACAGGGACAATATGTGGTGAGAGATACTTTGATTCTATGTTGACAAAAAAGAGTATAAAAACATACAGCAGAAAAATATATGCCAGACAGTTGTCCAAGTCTATAAAACAATACCTATCATATGATAGAGTACATATGTAAACAAACCTGAAGACAGCTGCAATGGATCTTGTGGAGGGAAAAGGGCAGTAAGACGGGGGGTTTTCTCCCAGTTCCACAAAATGATAGTTGCAGACATGACAACAATGGTAATGAGAGCAATTTCTTTACCCTTTAATCCATTTAAGCCTGTCTTCATCCTGAAAAAAACATAAAAGCAAAAGGAAGGAAAAAAAGGGGAAGAGAAGGGTAAGCTCTGATCTAAAAGTCAAGTGGACATGCTTCAAAATAAGAATAAACAATGATCACTAGCAAGAACAAAAGAGCTTAACCTTCAGCAAACACATTGACACTACACACATTGAGAATTGACAATAGAAGCACAATAATGTTAACTCTAAAAAGCAGCAAACAGAACCAGAAACTGAAACAGCAACCCAGCAACTAACATTATTTAAAACAAGTTTAAGCTCAAGCTATAAATAGACAAACGGAATAAAAATACACAAACTTAACCATATATTTTTATTAGCTAAATCATCATTCATCCCAAATAAATAGATTTCACTCCCTTACAGTTAAACACCAATCCAAATTAATAAATTGAACCTATGAAATCCTCTCAATCACGTAACAGGCACCCTCCCAATTGTGGAAAACAGAAACCTGAACGCGTCCTCTAACCTTATCTTATTTCATCTTTCTCAGCAACACACAAATTTACAAAACTAAGAAAGTAAACTAAAAGAGGAAAATTTATTCCCAATTTGAAAACTTTCTGCATCGAAACCCGGGCAAGTTCCACCTTGTAAGCAAAGTATGACACATTCTCAGGAACCTCAAAAAATAAATTTTCTTTGCAAAAGAAATCCCAAATCAAAGTTCCGGAGCTAGCTACACGTATATCACAATCAGAAATAATTCATACATGGGAAATCTGGCACAAAATTAACAATGGATCTGGCAAATTGGGAAGCATAGAGAAGAATAACGGTACCTGTTGTAGGTAGGATCAAAATCAGCCCAAAAGGGTTAATAGGGGAATGAAGCTGGCTGAATCTCCGAGAAAACTTGGCGGAATGCGGAAGAAATTAGATGCCGAATTGGGAAGAATGTCGTAAAGATTGAACAGTAAGAAAAAGAATAAGAGCTAGAAGAAGAAGAAGAAGAAGAAGAAGAAGAAGAAGAGATGTGATGTGAGGAGCGATGAAGCTCTGAGCGTACGGTGTACGGAGACGGGAGAATAACCTTTTCAATCGTAGTGACGCTGAATTATGTCAGGTTATAATTAATTAATTAATTATGATTAATGATATTAATAAGCAACTTGACTTAAATTATCACTCGCTATACCTGTTTATTTAACATAATAGATAATCCGTTAGTAATCAAAATGTGTTGTGATTTGTGAATATTTCTAAATTTGGGAAGATTTTGATTTTCTTTATGGCCATTTATCGTATACATGATGATGATGATGAGACTGCTTAATTAACCATTCTTTTATTTCTTAATCCACACAATATTTAAAGTTTACGGGTTGAGAAGCGCTTTCCAAGGGCCATGCCCTTAAATCATACTAATAATGTTAGATTCATCATACTAATAATGGGGGCGATGCCCTTAAATTTTATTTTTTTCTCTTGTCCCTATTTTGATAAATTCGAAAGCAATTTAAGTTATTGTGGTATGCATAATAGAGTACACAATAGAGCATAGTGTGAAGAAAATGGAAGACACGTCCTTTATTAGTCATTCAGAGGAAGCTAATGAGCAACATTTGCAATAACGGTCCTGAAACTCCAAATCTTATTTCACAGAAATCATTAAATCTTCCTTCCATTCCATGTGGGCCACCACCCACCAGAGATTCGATCTGCTCTCATCTTCTTGAATTCAGTTACCACATTCACTACCATGCATTCACCACACCCTTGGAAATATCATACTCATTTATTTGCGAAGAAAAAACTATAGTAAAATGTATTATTTTTAGTCAATAATTGACTAACAATTTAAAGTTTAAATACTAAATATTAATAATATAAAAATTAAGATGTATATATGTTATTAGTCTTGTTAGCTACTTCATTATTAATAAAACATATTGAGTCTTAACATATTTGTTTAGGAATTACGAATACCGGAAATGTACAAAATTTGGTTAGTTGACCTCTTTTTGAGCCACTTTGACAAAAGATTCAATTGGGATAAGGTGTTTTTAATTTTGTTGATAAAATAATGTATTTTTGTACATTAAGTTATGTATGTAACAAAAACGTTAAAATGAAGTGATAAGATAGTGAGTTGCATTAAGAAAATATGTGAAGAGCTACTTGCATGGATTAAGGTTGCATGTAACAAGAGTACAAGAAGTGATGTTGTAGTGTAGCCACAGCCCACATGCATGGTGGCTCCACCATAAAAAGCCTTATATAGGATGATACCGTACTAAGTTGAAGAAAGAGTTTAGCAATGGATGGATGATGGATGGGACCAACCAATGCAACCACTTGAGACTTGGCATGATGCATGATCTTATTTGCTGTACAATCACTTAGATATATACCATGCATTCTCAAATAAAGTTGCACATTTTGCTTATAATTATAATATTATTGTGGCCTCGTCATAATAATCATTTGATCAAAGATGCAGATTTGGAGTCTCATCAGCTCCTTAATATTAATATATAATGCAGGTTGCTCATTGAACAAGTAATCAAGTTTTGAAATAAATATATATAGTAGTATTTATGGATATGGATATAAAATTTGTTAGTAGGTAGTGACAGTTCCATGCATGAATAATAAAAAGATTCCCTTAATATGTGAGAGTTGCACCTCATCACTTTTGTCATTGCCAGCAAGTTCCAAATAGTCCCGCTTGCATTGTGATTGTAGTGAAGATATGCATGCACTATGCAGCGTTGTATGTCAATAATGTCTCTTTAGCAGAAAGGGTTAATAAGGAGCCCTTGCACAAGTGATTCAATATATGCTCCATTCTCTTGTCCCTTTCTTGCAGTGGACTCCCCATCAGTCCACCTTCAAATCCTAACTACATCACTGTCTTTTATTTCAACATTTAAGACTGCTAATTCGTCTAAGCAAACCTGTCCTTTAATTTGGAATAAACTAGAACCTTCAATATCTGGTATGTTTTCACATAAAACTATTTGAAGTAAGCATGGCTCAGCTTCCGTATGTTACAGGAACTGATGAGATTATGTATCTTATCTTTACTTCTCCTTTTATTCTGAAATAAATAAGACCAGCTAGGCAATAGGCAATAGGCATAGGCGCTTGCTTGCATTGTTATTAGTTAATTAAGTACATACTTGTTGCTTCTTCATTGCACACTCAATAAAATACATTCAAATAAAAAGCTGATTTTCACATGCCAAAATAATTCGCAATCAATGTCTACAATGTTAGTAGCATTAAATAATAATACTGACAACTATTACTTGTCAGGATTGAAAATTTATTTTAATTTTTTTTTTCTTTTTTTTGGATTTACCATTCTTTCTGTTTTTTCTAATTTTGTTTTAGCATGAGTTTAAAACCATGATAGTATTGACAAATTGATCGATGACAAAAAAAAAATTGAAATGAATTTTGTTAGTATTGGTGAAATTAGGGAGTAATTTTGTGTATGTATACATGTGAAACTGGCAAATAGGTGAGAAGTGTGATAGTTCAAATTTAGAAGGTATGATATTAAGAAGGGTGTGGTGGGTCTGATAGATAGAAATGATGATGAAATTTAGGGGTTTGAATAGTTTAGATGAATGTGTATGTAGTTATGTACCTCAAACTGAAATGAAAGAGAAGATAGTGATCTAGTACCTTCCAATCACATTCTCTTTTCCATCTTACCTTACTCACATCTGTCCAATTCTCCAATCCAAAATCCCCTTTTATTTTCTAAATTAATATTTTCTTAGCTTAAAATATATTTGTGGAGTATATGTTAATTATTAATTACAAAGATATTCTAAAATATTATATAATTGACTGTTAATTATTAATATATAATAAAACAGAGCCAATAAAGGATGATATATAAAAAGAAAATAATAATAGTGAAAATAAGTGGCAGAAATATCAGTGTTATATATATGGTTGTTTATATTAAAGAAGGGAGACAACGCAAGTCACAAGAACAACAGAGAGAGAGAGAGAGATTTGATGAACGAAGAAGAAGAAGAAGAAGGATGGGAAGTTCAGAAGGTAGTAGTAACAAGAATGTGAATGTGAATGTGAACGCGGTTGAAGTGGAGTGCGTGAAATGCGATTCATGCGGATTCACAGAAGAATGCACGCCGGCATACATTTCAAGGCTGCGGCAGCGGTATCAGGGACGCTGGCTCTGCGGCCTCTGCGTTGAGGCGGTCAAGGACGAGCTTCTCAGATCCGACACTCTGATCAGCACCGAAGAAGCTCTGAACCGCCACATCTCTTTCTGCAGAGACTTCAGAGCACCTACTTCCAGCAAAGCAGAGCACCCTCTCTTCGCCATCGGAAGAATCCTCCGAAGAACCTTGGACTCTCCCAGGCCTCTCAGGACCAACTCCAGCGGGGCACTTCCCCAGGTTCATCGTGCCGCAACACCCACTCTTGTTCGCTCCGAGAGTTGCTTCTCATCTATATCTTCTGGTTAACAACAAACAAACAAACCTCTTCATTTTTTGATGTAACAGAATTCAACAACGCTCTGTGCTCATGCTTATGACTTCACCAATCACCACTAGTTCCTTCTTATTTTCCTTCCTTCCTTTCTTTCTTTTAGTCCTTCATCTTCATTGTATATACATGTAGACTGCTTAACAAATTCTTCAACTTTTAATTACCTCTCTTCTCCGCTTTTCTTTTTTCTTTTTCTACAATATGCTTTAAAGGATAAAAAGGTTGCTGAATATTCCATGGATTCATTCTTCACCTGCTCAATATTTGTTATTATAATGTTTATTTAAGTACATAAACCAGCTTTGTGGAAACAAAGTTTATGAGTTTAGTTAAACATTATTGAATTAGAATCAGAACAAAAAAGACAGCGCAAACTTGCAATTGTGGTGGTTGGCTCCAGCAAACAATTTTGGAATCCATATTATAGCTGTATGACGAATCTTAATTCTTAACTCTTAAGCCTTTCCAAACCAATAATTCTCACTTTCTTAGCTGTTTATGTCCATTTTCAGCATGCCCATTGACCATACTCACCCAATTACAAGATTCTCTTTCTTTTCTTTCTTTTTTACCTCCTAGAAGAAAGAATGAAGAGGGGAAAAAGGAAAGAAAAGTAAAGAGGGGAAGGTGACAGAATACGAAAGTGCAGGGAAAATTCCTAATGTTGTTTTTAGGTGGAAGAGTATTAAACTTACCAGAACTCCTGTTAGTGTAGTAACAGCCAAATTTTAACTACTTGGGTACATGAAACAAAGCATGCTTTGGACATTTTCTTACTGCCTCTTGTTTCTACCCTAAGCCTTCTGATGCTTTATATGCTTCATGATTCATGAATTATGGTGCACAACTTAATTGGCTCTTTTATCTGAGTTATTAGGACATCAGCTATATTACTGTGATCCACTCGGAATGATTATTAGCGAGCAAACAGTAATTTTTGTTTATGAGTTTGACACCGATATTTAGTTTTTGTGAGTATGGACAGATAGTGACATACAAAGAAAAAGAGTAAGGCTGATCTGAACCTTCAAGATGTACCCACCAGGTGTTTATGTGTGTGTGTGTTCTGCTAAATGTTTAGAATACATGGGGACACATACCCCCAAACCATTTGGATTATCATTGCTTATTTTATGGTAATGTCCTTTTTTAGCTTCTCAGCTTGCGTGTTTGTGTTGGACACTTGGACTTCATTCACTCTACGTTTCTTATAATCATCAAAGTTTTTGCTACTGCATCTTAATTAGATATTTCAAATTTTGTGTTTACGTGTTGTTGTTAGAGTGGATTATTCATATATTATCTAATAAAAACTCTCTTAGTTGTGAGTTTATATATTCAAGAGTCAATTACTCATGGTATCACGTTTTAGTGTGTTACGATAATTGCTAATTGCTTAGCTAAGTTATGCAATCTTGATCTTGACACATCTTAATATCTAGAATCTAGAAAATATTATTATTAGTATATCATCAATTCAGATCACTTTGCCCCCATAACCCTGGGAAGTTTCTTTTGTATAAATTGATTAGTTTGGTTTCATGCTACAAAAAGTTAAGCTCCTCGTAGAAGCAAAAAGGCATTAAAATAGGCATCTCAATGTTCAAAACCAGAACCAGAAGAAACCAACACGAAATTCTATTCAGAATACACGGTGTTACGGTGCCTCATCATATGTAATCCATCTATCATTCAAGTATGCATTAAAATATCTCATGATAATGATAAATCATAAATACATAGTGTATCAGTTCATGCCCATATTCCGCAAAAAGGTTCTCGCTTCACCTACTTGCAAGTAGTAAGCCTAATTATAGTAAAACAGCAGAAGAAAAGGTCTTAATTGAAGGACCAAGTGAATTTTTCCACGTAAAGTTTACTTTTGATCTTTAAAAAGAATCCAAGATGTTGAACATTTTCCTCAATGCTATTGCCTCATATATATAGGATCATAATCCATTTTCTTAGCCATGCATCAAATAAAGTAAATCAGTCAACCTGTAATATTATTCAAATGGGTCACCACTCACCAATAAATCATTTCCTCCATTATATATTTGTATAGGCTACGCTGCTCTGATCTTGCAGTCTTTTGTTTAAAAGGTAGCTCACCTAACCCCTCATATGGTGCTCTATGTTCAATTTATTGTGCAAGTCCACTCTGAAAGAAAAACGGCCAAATTTTGTCCAATAACACTGCCCTTGTAAAAAGTTCACATCACAGATTTCTTTTTGCCCCCATTTTTCTACATGTACATTATTAGCTAAGGAACAGGAAGTAAACGTGCAAAAGCATCATGTGTATTTCTTTTATGTGACTTTCTGTGACCCCACTTTATATTGACCATAGAGATCAATAAACATACATATAAAGTGTCGTCATTGCAGCAATTCCAAGAACAACTTGTTAACTGCTCTAGATTGCATATTTTGGAGTTTATCTTACCATGTGACTTGTATGTTTACAAGGTTGCAACATAAATCACTTTTCACACGAGTTTCTCCCTCTCTCACATAAGGGAAATGAAGGGTGCATGAGGACATAGGACTAACTGAGGAGCAATAGCTTGGAAGTTATCAGATGTTACAGCATGTATGAGTTCCGATGAAGAGCATGCCTTTGCAGTTTGCAGTATCTTTTTCTTTGTAAAATCAGCATCAATGCCAAAAATTCAGGGAATAATGCAAGAGAGAGTACAGTGAATGGCATCATGATTTGTCTAAGAACAAAATTTTCAAAAGTATGTATAGCCTATATCAAGCCGCAGAGCTAGGCTAAGAAATTGAGCCACCAGACGCAAACCAATAACAACTGAATATATTTATGTAAAGCAGATGCATGCGCCGATTAATGTACTAACAATGGATTGAAAATAAATTAGAATGTAATTGTTTTAAGAATAATTATTATGATGTAATTACTAATTAACAAGATTGAGAGATAATGCAGCACCTAATAAGAGTGAAGTGAGAGTTAGCAGTTACCACATGTGGTGGTAGCAGTTGCCTTTGTCTGCTGAAAGCAGCACCAAATTTAGCTGCATATGGACGCGTTTTATTAATAAATTGATTGATTGCTTGAGAAAGAAAAATGTACTGTTTGTTGCAGCTAGAAACGAGTAGTAGTTAAATGGTATGAGTGTATGAGTGTGTAGGACCACACAAAAGATGACATGGCTCCCTCATAGTCATGGGTTGTAATTATGTATCTCTATCTTTTTTGTTTGCTTCTGAGTTCTGAGTTCTGAGTGCCAGTTTCCATCCAAGGCCCTTATGTATGGTTAAGAGAAAAATGGTTATAGCCTATAATAAGTTACTTGGGAAACTAGCATCCATCTGAATAAATTCTAAGTAACTATATATAGCTTTAGAACTTTGCGCAAATATGGAAATTGTCCAAGGAAAATTCCACAACTCAACTATGCTAAAGCGCAAAATATGCATATTGACAAAAACATATTACATTCCATTTGAAGACTCATCATATTCATAATAACACACAGCTGGAGAAATCTCAATGATGTGTATATCAATTAAGTACGAAAACTACCAACTAACTCTATGCAATCCTCCCCATAATCTTGCATGTTTACTTCCTTCAATCACTTAATCCATATTTTAATTTCAAATTCACAACCTTAATTAGAATTGTCAATCTGAAACTCAGACGCTCTACTTTCTTCTTCTTAGAGACAGTTTTTAGTCAACACTGATCCAATTTTATTGGGCCAAGATTTTTTGTTGGATGCAGTTCTGTGCATACCAAATCCCCGATGATATAAGAGGAAAAGTGTTTGGCCCAAAACAGAGTGCTTGAGATTAGCAATATATTATGGGCTAAGGGCTCTAATCTATAATAGTAGTAGTGTGCACTTTTTACCCCTTTTCCCGTTCAGTGTGAGTCTCAGAGCAAAGACCTGCAATTAAATTTGGTGATGATCACTACTATATGATTATGATAATTAACGAATAAGAAGCGTGCATGCATATAGATTGTGGAGCATCTGTCAGCCAATCTAAACGGTGGCTTTATCCACCAGCTGCAGAGAATCTGTCTAGTTAGATATATATTCACATCTTTTCAGCCATTCCTTTAAAAGTAGATTAACTAATCAAAATAGAAAGCTTCCGTTCAACACGATACATAGAATATTACTTATTACTAACAGCATCATATTAATTAAATAAAGTAGCAAATATACATAAATTAAACAAGTTAAATCCAAGAGATAATAACAAAACTGGGTACATGAGGATGAGTGTTCATGATGAGCAGATAGTAGATTCGCCATAAATGTAGTCAAGGATAGCGATGACAGCGAAAACAAAGGCCTGATCGATCCCTGGATTGACGAGAACATGGTACACATCCTTGGAGTCCATGAATTGGTCCAATTCCTTGGTGAAGCCAACAACGTTGCCTTTAGAATCAAGAATACTGCTAGACTTATCAGGAAAATATCCCTTGATCTCAAAGTCCCAGGATTTGTTAGTAAAAGTCCTTGGTTGAGTAGTGATTCTGATTGGGCCTTCCTTAGCAAAACAACAAGATGATGATGATGATGATGATGATGACTCCTTCAAAGTGAAAAGCAGCTGCTTCTTAAGTAATGATCCTCCTCCTGAGCCTTCCAAGTCTAAGCGGTAACCTTTCCAGACCTTGTTAAAGCTCAGCGCCTCAACCATTCCTCCTCCCTATATAATATATTAATGAATGATTTCAAGAAACAGAGAGATAGAAGAATATAATTAGGAGGTACCTTTCGACGCATGAGAAGCAAAGGATGACCGTCTCCGTGTCTTAGAATGAGTTCATTCCTTTTGCCAACAACATCGCAACCATCGACCTTAAACACAACCTTGTGGGTGCTACAATCCGTCACCACGAAGCCCCCTCCATACACCGCATGCGGCCTTCTCCTTACCATAAGCTCCGTCTCACAACCCAAACAGTATAACTTGCTAATTATAGGGAACATCTTTATGGTCTTCGCCGCCATCTCGCTGAAATGACTACTCTAATTAATAGCATACAACTATATATATATATACAAATGAACTTAATTGTGTTCCGATCCTCGATCTTCAATTCCTTCTGTGTGACAGCTCCACAGAATATATATACAGAGAGAGAGAGAGAGAGAGAGAGAGCAGGGGAGGGGTTTTGTTTTTCTCCGTTGTATTAATTGTGCTGGTTTGGCAAGTTTTTGACGTGGGAGATAAGACATGATGCATGGATATTATTGATGATGATGAGGTTGCTTGTGGAAGACATAGATTGAATTAATAATTCCTTAATTTAGATATAGTGTATATATATAAGTAAGATAGCTTCACGTGCGTCCTTGGTGTAATTAGCAAGATACCCAGCGTTGAAATTGTGTGCGCAGTCGTGTGAGTTTGAATGTTGTGTTGTGGCAACTCGCAAGTTAGGTACTTTGATTCATTTGCAAGTGCGTTTCACTTGAAACGCAAACCCTATACATTTTATTGGCCCAACATTATATTGGTTCCAATTCCAAATACTTAGCAAGTTAGTTTTAAAGCCAAAAAAGAAAAGAGAGCATATATAATGTATTTGATTGTGGTGCATGGGTTTAACGTTGAAACTTGAGAGAGGAAAGTGGATGGATGTGGAAGCAGAGTGCAACATTCTCTTGAGGCGGGACCCCTTTTCTTTTCCTTGGATCTGCCTCTGGAGATCACTCACATGAGTAACACCTAAACCCAGTGTGCTTCCTCTTCTCCTTGCCTGCATCACTGCACATTACATTCTCTCTATTCTTCCATTCATCTGCTAAACAAGTATGTTTGCATCAGTAAGGAGCAAGGTTGAGGCCATTTTTATTTTGATTGCTCAACTGCTCCTCAACCGTATCCAATGAGACTATATATGTCATCATGTAAGTAAATAAATGTCATCACGGAATACAACACAAAACTCTGCCCTCACTGCGTGATATCACTTAACAATTTTAATTTGTCATCCATCATCTTGCATATATATACTGATCCATTTGTTATTCAAGCTATAAGTTGATGGATGCAATGGTAACACAGGTGATGGATGCTAAGATTTGTTACTGGGGGCTTCAGTTTGCTTTTATTCATTGGGCCTATATATACATAGATATGTGTTTTGGTGGAGGGTCCACCATTCTTAGTCGATGGAACATGCAAGACTCTTTTGAAATTCTCAAAAACTAAATTTGCATGTCAAGTTTATGCTGAGCCCCCTAAAGCCCCTCCAGTGAGTGTATGTGAAGTAAAAGCAAATGGTAGTTGTAAACAGAGAGAAATAATGTAGTGGTGGTTCTGTTCTGGGTGTTTCATAATTATGATTTATGTATGTATGTATGGGCATGTCAGACTCACACCACCCAATTTACTGCATCCCTTCCTGCCACACACACTCACTCATTCACACCCAACCAACCTTATTTTCTTCTTTCTTCTCTGTCACACCCACTTACTTGTGCGGTTGTGCCCCTTTCCTTTCACCCAAGCTATGGCCACTGCCTCCTCTTCTTCTTCCACCTCGCTTCCTTCTCTCCCACCTCCTTCCCCCAAGTCACCCCCTGACTTGTACGGCAAGCGCCGCGACACCGCCAGGCTCAACATGCTCGACAGAGAAATCTCTTTTCTCGAGGTCCCTCTCTTTTCTTTCTCTCCACTCTGCTTTCCACTTTTCATCACTCCACATTCACAACTCTCTTTGCATCTCTCAGGTTGAATTCAAAAATCTTCAAGGCCTTCAACCAGCTTCAACATGCTGCAAAGAGTATCTTCATTTCCTTCATTCTCTCCCTCTTTCCATTATCAAACTCTAAAAACCTAAACAAATTTCCTTGAATTTGCAGGCTTACTGATTTTGTGGTCGCCAACTCTGATCCTCTCTTACCTTCGTAATCAATGTTCTTATTTTATTTCTCTAACAATATTCCTCTCTTAATTACTTCAAAATGCCATCATCATTTTTATGCTTATTTTCTTTCTCTTTTTCTTTCTCAATGCAACCAGAAGCAACAAGAATCGCAGGCCATGCCGCTTCTGGAAGTGGCTCCGGTACTAATACTTCGTCTTCTTACTTACACTCTTACATATCAAATAATGCTTCCTTTACTTGTTTCAACACAATGTGCTACATCTACCTAAAATTCATTGCACGCATGAAACTTTACTTGCTATGAAATAAAAAAGAATCTCTTTTTACATAATACATAAAGTGCTAGCTAGTTTAGCTGAGTAGGAATTTTCATTTCTTGCTACCTGCTGTCTGGTGCAATATTTGCAGTCCATTATTTATTTAATAGAGGACAATCAAGGTTATTTGAAGAATAATATTTGAAGAGTAATGGCTTTACCTTGTTCATTATTACTTTCAGTAATACCTTATTGTTAAACTAAACTCAATTATTGATGAAGCTGTAGCAACTTGTGTCCAAGTAAGCTGATTTATTTACTGTCATGAAAAATGAGCATATGAGTAACCTTTTATTTTTCCCTTTCTTTTTGGTACAGTGGTATGCGATGTTTAAACTTGTCTTGGATCTGCTGCTGCTGCTTCTGCTGTGAAGGCTTACCTGTACATGTGAAATTACCACGCTGTCACTGCTGCAGAGCATGCAGCTGCAATTGTCTTCCCTCCATCAATTGCTCCTTGCCAAAATGGCTCTGCTGCTGCTTTTGTCCCACTTGCTCATCAAATTGCTGTAAAGGGAGTAACTGCTGCTGCTCTTTTCCCAAATCAAGTTGCTGTAAATGGAACAGCTGCCGTTCTTGTTTCAGATCAAAGTGCTGCAAATGGAGGGGGAGCTGCTTCTGTTGCTCTTGTCCTCAATCAAAATGCTGCCAAGGTAGCTGCGGCTTCGGAAACTGTTGCATCCTCCCAAGCAGTTGCAGTTTTCAGTGTCCATCTTGCCCTTCTTGCTGCAGTTGCAAATGCTCCTGCACTTGTTCTTGCCCCAGTTGTCCAAAGGTACGCCCTTCTTGCTGCTGTACA
>JASCZI010120857.1:122394-143856 GCA_036250425.1 Stylosanthes scabra
GTGCTTTCTGTTGTTTCTGTTGTTAGTAATTTAGAATTACATTATTATATTTCTTCCTCAATTTGCAATTATAATATAGCTAGAGTATAGATTTTGGAAATATAAACAAGTCTTTGTTATTATAAATAAAATATTGTAATCTAAGAAGTTAGATTTTGAAGTATTTGTATAGTTAGTTGAAGCAAATGTAATAGATGTGCTTTGCTTTGTAATTTGTGGGTCTTATAAATTTGGTCCTTTCTTGTCAGCATGCTTCAGTGTTGCATGTGAAATGAAAGATGCTATAGTAGAAATTTATAAAATGGCCGTTGAATATGGCTCCATGGGTTGTTCAGCTTTATTGCTTAATTTTGAGAGCTAAATCCAATAGGATTCTTTGAATACTTATAGTAAGGAATGACAGTGGCAGCCATCCTGAAAACTTACCAGGATTTTAAGAGTTTTTACTTTTTATCTCCGAAAAGAGAAGTGAAAAAGCGTTCCCTTTTTTGTCCTATTATCTTTTATTTTCTCCTAAGTTTTAATCTCGGTGGTCCTACAAGAAAGTTGATGATGAATGAAGTGATCAAACGGGCAAAGAAGTCAGGAAAATATGTGATGGCTGTGGACTACTTTTTTCTGCATTGCTGACAATGACGCAGAACTCAGCAAATGTCTTTTCATTCATTCAGTACGCAGATTTGAAACCAATCTGGCTCTAGATCGTTTGGAATGAGACATTTCGAGAAAAAAATATATAAAAATTAGAAATTGAATTGAGAGTTGAGAGCAAGTGTTCACTCCCCCTCCCTTTTGTGTCTACTGCGGTAGAAGTAGAAAGCTAAAAAAAATATCCAATGAAAACAGTAATTACACACGGACACGGGGTGGTGTTCAGACCGCAGAACTGTCATTGCCATGTTTCCATATTTGTCAAGTGGGTAAATATGTGCACACACAACATTCTTAAAATATAAAATCTGAAACTAGCTTGGAATAATAATCCTCGTTGGGGGGATTATAATCATGGAAATTGGAATCGTACAATTACGTTCCTATTCCTACATACATAGCGAGGTCTTTGTGTTTGGTACGTTAGCTTTTAAGTTTTTACTACTTAAGTTATTAGAAAAACCCAAGTTAATAATGTTCAGGAATCATGGATCCATGCAAAAGCAAGGGGGCTCCTAACTTGATGCTGTTGATTGCTCCACACAATGGTGCCGAATTTGGAAAGAAGCGAATAATCATCATGAGCAGTGTTGTTGGACACAAAGGTGACTGTGTAAGTTTGTTTATCCCCAACTTGGGGGAACACAAGCCTTGTGGGCTTCACCGTAATTGCCACCAAGGATGGGGTATCCACATCCACATCATACACGGATCCTGCTGCCCCCACATTGGTCAGCGTCCTAGTGAATGTAACAACCCTCTTCTTGCTCCCAAACACAACCGAAAACGACGGGTAATTCAACTGCCCTGGATCATCATATCTCACCGAACAATTCACATTCGCATTGGGATTCTTAACAATAAGCTGTATAGTCTCAGGCGTATAGTAGTCCAAGGAGCACAAGAAGGCAACGTAATCATCGGTGGTTGCGTCGTACACAAGCCCTGGAGAGAATGCCTTTTGTGGGTTCACATAGCCAGCACCGTGAGCCCAGGGCGTTGATGACTCTCCTCCTCCTCCTCCTCTGGCAGCATCCTTAAGAGGGGAGTTTGTGTTGTCGAGTGTAGAAGCTGTTGTCATGAGTGCCGATTTAATAGCACTTGGACTCCAATCTGGATGTGCTGCTTTCAACAATGCACCCAACCCGCTTATGTGTGGACACGACATTGACGTACCTATCATTATAAATTCATTCATTCATTCCCTCTTCAAACTTCAAACACAAAATACTAATAACTAACAATAACTACCTGACATGATGTTGAATTGGGTTTTGCGAGTGTCCTTCGATAACCCAGATGGACCAACAGCCTCGGACCATCCCGCCAAAATGTTAACTCCAGGCCCAATAATATCGGGCTTTAGAATCTGAGGACTCACTCCATTAGGCCCACGAGAACTGAAGGCCGCCACAACAGGGGAAGGCCTCACGTTCAGAACAGTTCCACCGAAGCTAAGCACAGCCGTTGGATTAGGATCCAACGAAGCGTACTCTCTGATCTCATCTCCCGCGCTTCTCCCCACCGCTACGGCCGGCACAAGGTGGCTGTCCGCCACCACTTCCTCGCCGCTCGCCGCAGTGTTCGCTAGTATCATCCCCACACCTCCAGCTTCTCTCACCACCGCGCTCTTCTCCGCGCGCGCGTTCAGCCCTCTGTCGCAAACCACCACCTTCCCTCGCACCAGCGATGATTCCAGCGAACCGGGCATGCAAACGCTGCTCGACGAATTGGATTTATCGGTGAAGTAAACCAAACCCACTGGTTCGTCTCCTATACCTTCTCCACCGTAAAGAGAAACACCACTTAATCGTTTTCCGTTTCCGATTTTAACATAAGCAGGAAAATCCCGATCTAGGGTTCCGGCTCCGACGGTCATGACCCAGGGTGCCACATTGGCGATAGATCCCTGTCGAGGACCGCTGTTCCCTGCCGAGCAGGCCACGAAGATTCCTTTCTGCACAGCCGCGAAGGTTCCGATGGCAATGGTGTCGCGGTGGTAGGCGGTTGAGGAGCCGCCGAGAGAGAGCGAGAGCACGTCGACGCCGTCCTGGATGGCTTGGTCAATCCCCGCAAGAATGTCTGAGCCATAGCAGCCGCCTGTCCAGCAGACCTTGTAAGCCGCGACGCGAGCCTGTGGTGCCATACCACGCGCCGTTCCGGTTGCGTAACCAAGCAGAGTGGCATTGGGGACGGCGGAGCCAGCAGCAGTAGTGGCAGTATGGGTTCCATGTCCGTCACGGTCGCGTGGAGACACTTGCTCCTTTTCCCTAACCATATAACCGCCGCCGGAGGACAATAAGTAGCCCTTGGAGAAAGTCCTGGCGCCGATGAGCTTTCTATTACAGACTGAAGGATCGAAATCCGGAGCGGACTCGCATTGCCCTCGCCACCTTGTGGGAACGGGAGGCATGGCGGAATCATCGAAGCTCTTGGCCTCGGGCCACACCCCGGTGTCGAGGACTCCGATGATGATGTCGTTGGAAGCATGGTCAAGATCCTGAATGGTGTGGCCTTCCCACAGGTTTAAACCCTTTTGGAGGCCCAAGAACTCCGGTGTCCTTGTTGTGTGGAGGGTGTAGAGTGTGTCCTCGTAAACCGCAAGCACCGAATCGGAACGGCGGAGTAACTGTGCCTGGTGATCGTTGAGAGAAGCGGCAAAACCGTTATAGGCGGTTTTGTATGAGTAGAGGAGCGAATCGGAGTGAGAGTTATGGTATTGGAGTGTTGCTTCGTACCAGTCTCTATGCGTGGGGTGTTTGGAAGGGTTGTGTTTGTGTTTCATTTGAACTATGTAAGTCTTGTTTGTGTTGGCGGCCATGGCTTCTTGCTGTATAAGACATAGACATGGTAGCATAGTCAGGATGATAGCCATGGAGAAGGAACAAATACTAGTTTTATTGGCCATACTCTGCCTTCTTCCTAGTTGCTCTTATCTGTTATTGCTAATTAACTTACTCCTCACTAGTCTTGTTAATGCGGAGATATATATATACAATACAATGCAATCAAGTAGCCAATGAGGGCTAAGTATAATATATGTTATCCTTTTGTACTGTACTATACTCTTGTGTTTTTATTGTTGTAAGGTAGTAGCAGTGCATGTTGTGATTTAATTAGATATATAAACATGTTATGTAATTTGCTGGGTACGTGATAACTGATACGGTACGGTTTGCATTGTAATCATGGCTACTGCATATTTACTACTTGCTAAGTATCCATGTATCATCATTACTTGCCATCAGATCTCATTCATATACACACTCTACTACTCCATTTTTAATCCCTTTCACTAGTGGTCAAAAAGAGTCCAAAGGTACGTAAAACCTTATTATTATTAGTTGAGTAATAATGTATATTATAAAAGAAAAGGTATATTATTTCTACTCTTGTTATTTTTCCCACTTGCACAAGAAAATAAAAATATGTTGCATATGCAGTGCATGTTGGTTCTAACATCAATTTCATATATATAGTTTTGTAGTTATGGGATAGATTTCAGTGTTATGTTTTGTCTTCATTATGAGTAAGGAGATGCATGGGTTAAACAAAAACAGCTGTAAACGCGTCATGCTAGAGGGTCCACCTATCTTTGCAACACCATGTTTTATTAGCGTAAATCCTTGTTCAACAAAATCTCTTGTTTTGATACGCTCATGAGTCATGCCCGCTGTGTATTTATGTTATTGTATGCATGCGTAAACTATATAATGAAATTAAAGCAAACCTTTTTGTTTTTAACAGAGTGGTCAGATTAAAGCATTTCATTGATCCAAATTCCAAACTAAATATATATATGATTATTGCCTGTGGTAAAGTACGTAGTTAATACTCGTTTATTAATTTGTCCTTTATATACTCCTATCCATATTCCATTCACGGACTTGGCAACTGTAATAAAAGGACTTTTAACAAATAAAGAATAATATAAAACGGAATCAGGAATTATATATAAAGGACGATGATGAGTGATATTTTGTTGTACGTGCATGTTTTATTAATTTGCTCCACTCATACCTTTTTCTAAAAAAAGTCTTTTAGAAATCTAATCATATATAGTATATTCGAAAGGAAGTACAACACAATTAATATAATGGATTTTAGTGTTGGGTAACAAAGTAAAAAATAAATGACAGATCGATCACAGTATGCAGCAGTAATATATATAAGTATGACGACTGAATAATAATGAAGACGTGTGTGGCTTAGCTTTAGAGAATTACCTATCTATATGAACTATAATTTAGAAAAACTAGTCAATTATGCGCGATTAGATCTCTCATCTCCGTTCGTTTAATGTGTTGCTGTCATGTATGGAATGGAATTCTTGCAGAAATTACTAACTCTTACCTGCCATGAAAGTTAAAAATATAATGTAAATTGCAGTGCCTTCGCTTCAACTTTTCACCCTATATCAGCTTAATGTATATACATCAGGACAAAAGCATAACGCATATACATGAGGAACAAAATAAGGGTAACAAGTTTATCCAAGTAGCGATTTAATTGAAGATTCAAGTGATGAAGGATATATAGGGTTAGGCAGTGTGGTAATAATAATGTAATACTACTAGCCTACAAGCTATATGTAGTGATACAAATTAGAATGTTCCGTGCCTGCGTTTGATTTCTTCGCCCCTTTCTATCTCAACTTCCACGTGCATACATACATGCTCATTTCACCAACCTAACCAAACTTAGCTTAATTATATTTTTAATCCCTCGGTAATTCTAATTATTTAGAAACTCTTAGAAATTCGTTAATTCCCCGGCTCCTTTTATATTATAACCAATGCAAATTATTCCCTGTAAAATTTAAAACTTCAATTTGCTCGCATCATCTGATCCATCTACTACTAAATATATAATAGGTATAGACATAGATTGGGACGAGAAGAAAGCCATGAATATATGTTGATGGAAATTATTAATTAACCTGAAACTATTCATATGTCTACACACTGCATGTGTGTCTCCACAACTTTGATGAACTATATGCACTTTCGAATTAAGTATAATTAATTCCTTAAAAAAAAAAAAAACTGGATAGCTGATGAGTGCATTGTAAATTGTAATCTCCCCGTTCAGCGGTTGTCGGTTTGTGTAAAATATAGAAAACGTCATGGTGTTCTTTGTCTGACACAAATTCACGGGTTCATCAGCTGATGAATAAAAGAGATGCATGCATTATGCATACATGGCCCATCATGAATGAATATCAAAAAATATAATTACATAATAATTACAAGAACAGAAGAACCTTTCTATTTTCTTTATTAGTATTATTATTTTTTATTTAGAGTAGTTTCATCTAAGGTTGCTGGAATCTGGAATAGATGATAGTGTGAGGCTTAAGTAAGAGCTTCTTTTCAAAGATGTTGGTTTCAGCATTATTCTTCAATCTTGACAGTCGATATAATAAAGTCGCTTTGGCCGAGTGGTTAAGGCGTGTGCCTGCTAAGTATATGGGGTTTCCCCGCGAGAGTTCGAATCTCTCAGGCGACGTCATCTCTCTTGTTTTTGTTTCATTAATAATATGTGTCAGAAACTATGTTTTTGTTTTTGGCGGGTTAATTAAGAACAAAATCATTGGATATTCAAAGGAACTTATTAGGGACTTTTGGCCCATTGGGCACTTCATCATACAATGAGGATCCGTTTTTATCAGGATTTTGTTTGTGTTGCAGTTAAAGATATCAGGATTTTATACCAAAAAAAAAAATCAGAATTTTATATTTTTATTGGTTTATTTGTTTATTTATTTATTTATTTTAAATATACATGTACATGTAAAATGTGGATAATTCTGTTATATAAACAATATGAAATGGTGGAAGCTAAGTTTCATACATTGTATATATTATATTCTACATCCAAAATGATTTGGACCTAACACAAGTTAGAAACCACAATGATTGTATACTACGCACATATACTTATCTCTGATAAACTATTTAAAGCTCAAAGAATGTAGATGAAAGCAATGATTTAAGTGATGATTACATGTGTGGTGGTGGGTTTTATACATATAGTAGTTGAATATGAACCGTAGTTTCATCATTATTATTGATGACTTGTATAGTTCTCTATTATGGGCACATATACATACACCCAGATCCCACTCCTTTAATTGGTTTGCTTTAAGACATACATGTATCATACACATGTTAATTTCATGTCGAACTTAATATATATATAAGTTTAGTTTAATGGTTATGACAGCTGGCAACTATAATCTCTGCAAGAAGGCCCCTCATTCCTTTTAATTTGATGATGATAATGATAATGGTCACGTTCCCGTATTATATTATTAGTTGTATGTGAATACAATTTTTGATATAGATAAAATAAGGCATCAACCATTCAACCAATATGTATGATAATATGATATATGAGCTCAGACTTGAGACTTGGAGAGTTGAGAGTAATCATCAACCAAAATAGATACAACCAACATCCAATAATATATAATTATTAATTAAGCCACCTACTAACTTTGCCTTTTCAAATCGGCGATTGCTTTGCTATGAAGACATTTTAACACACCATAAAATAAAATATGGACGAATAAAAAGACGACTGCAAAATGCAAATTAGCAAGAGTCAACTAAAACATCTTTTATGTACGGAAACAATCCTTAAAAATTGCCATAAATTCCTAATTAACAAAAAGACCCTTATCAATAATATAAATGCATATAGAAATCAAATGAAATGATCCAGTTAGCAAGAAACCCACTCGTGCAAGAATATCAATGCGTGCAGATGGATGGGGAGAACAAATTCTAGTATATATTAGCATTACCAGCAAATAATTCAAGCATAGCAGCAGCCACGACAGTAACTTAAAATTCATCTATATATATATTTGTGTGGTAGGTAATAATGATGCATGTCCAAGATATAAATATCAATCTTTGACAATCACCCAAGTGTTGGTCATATTTAACTATTTAAGTAATAATATAGAATTATATTAACCAAGTGGGACAAAATAAAATAATTATTCTCCAAACCCACAGAATTTGCAGACAGCTTTTCTTAATTTGTCAACTACAACGGCTGCTAATTTGATTCTGCCCCTATTATTACTGCTGTACTTAGGGGAAATATCTGCATATACTTATTTATATATATGTGGTGTTTAAATTCTTGTGGTAGCTAGCTAGGGAGGTGGGGCATATTGATGTTATTCATTGTGTCTAAAATTTATATTAAATTGATAATTTCCATTGCACATCACGGTGACTCAGGCATGCACGTTTTGATAATCTTGTATGCATTATTGCTATGAGGACCACATACCTAAACACAGTATGGGAAAATATGTATATATGCATATACATCTTTGCCTTCTACAAACGAACCCTGTATACTGTATTATTATTTGTCAAGCTCTTACTGTCTTGCATGATATTGATAATTGATGCCAAATTAAACCTTATTCAAAGATTCTCAAATTTCGTATACAATACTTCTAAGTCTCAACCGACAACTCCTTCAATAAATTTAAATTAGTTAAATAATGGAAGCTTATTAAAACTAACATATATCCACTCAACATTTAAATTAATAAAACTTAGCCATGCAGTCAACATACCTGTAATTGATTTTATTTGATTGATTATTGTTTGAGCATATGGCTTAAAAAATTTGTCACCATAACAAATTTCATTTGCATCATGCATGAATAATTTGTCAAAAACCAAGAGAGCAAGTTAATAATAAATATTGTCTATATATTAGGAATATTGCTCAGTATTTAATTCATGTATGTAATAATGAAAGTGGTATGTATATGGCATATAATATAGGAGGGCAGGTGTTGGTGGTGTCCAGCACTACGTATGATCTGATTTTTGGGGTTACATATATTATTTATTATTTAACGTGTGTTCCGGTCAAACTGCTCAGCTCTGCATCTAGCTGTACTCGTTTTCTTTCACTCATTCAAATTCAAATTGTAGTTGGTAAATACTTGTCCCATTATTGCTGAACCAGTCCTCTGCTACTTCAAAATTTCAAAATTCATTATTCATTATCATTATACTCCAATTTAATATATTTGAAGGCTCTGTTACACTTGCAGCAATTACTTAACTAAATATGTATGTATCATGTATATATTATTTACATTTTACAGTATAATATAACAATAAAATATGAGGTTAATTAATGAATGAATTGGCTAATGTGCACGCGATGATGCATTGGATTTGTCATCGGGTGAAGTAGAGGAACTACTTGTTGAACCATGACGATGATGATGATTGTGTGAATCTGGTGAAGTCTTTGGGGACTTGAGAGGATGATGCCTCCTAGAATGAGAATGGTGATGGTGATGGTGCCTCTTCTTCTCCTTGGGAGTTTCAGCATCCATGTTATTATTTGCATCCGGGGGAACAGTGTAAACAAAGGGTCCAATGGGGACATCGTCATAGTCCTGAAGGGGCTCAAGGATCTTAACAACAGTAGCCATAGAAGGACGGTTCCTAGGCCTGTGGCTAAGACACTGGTAAGCCAAGGCTGCAGCCTTCTTAGCACCCATGTCAGAGAACTGTCCTTCAAGCCTTGGATCCATTATCCTTGGAAGCTTCCTTGGATCGTTGAGAGCTGGCCTTGCCCATTCCACAAGGTTCTGTTCTCTTGATGGACGCCCCTTGTCCACTGATCTTCTTCCTGTTAACATCTCCAACAACACCACTCCAAAGCTGTACACATCACTCATTGCTGTCAAGTGACCTGTCATCACATATTCTGGTGCTGCATATCCTTGAGTCCCCATCACACGTGTCGATACGTGTGTGTCATCTCCTTCTGGACCGTCTTTTGCCAACCCGAAATCAGATAGCTTTGCATTGTAATCCTGTATGTATATATGCTAAAGTTAGTTAATCATCACTTCAACACTACTAATTACTAATTAATACTACCTACTAATAATACTGACCGAGTCTAACAAGATGTTTGAAGCCTTGAAATCTCTGTAGATGACTGGCTTCTTTTGTTCATGGAGAAAGGAGAGACCTTTGGCTGCTCCAACAGCAATCTTCATTCTTGTTGACCATGGCAATGAAGCCGAGTATCCTGCAATTGTCACATGTTAGAATACTCAAACAAACACTAGTAACCGGGTCCCAAATTAAAAGAAACATTAGTTAAAGTAACAAGTAACTTACTTCTAAAGAGTTGATTTTCTAAGCTTCCTCGTGGTAAATACTCATATACCAGAAGCCTATGTTCGTCTTCACAGCAATATCCAATCAATTTCACAAGGTGCGGGTGACTCAGTTGACCCAGAAACACAACTTCAGTCTGTCATCCATAAACAAAATAGATAGAGACAGAGTCAATAATTGTAAGGTTTGTTTCATCACTACTAAATAAAGCAGAATATAATAAAGAAAAGTTACTTACCAACCACTCCTTGTGGCCCTGAGTTCCATCCAAATCCAAAAGCTTAACAGCAACGGGCTGAGCCTTAAGACCAGGCCTTACCTTGTCATCAATGAAGCCTTTGTGGACAGGACCGAAGCCTCCTTCACCCAGAAAGTTACTGGATGAGAAGCTCTGAGTAATGATCTTGAGTTCCGCGAGTGAGAACACATAAAGGTTGGTCCCTGCTAGAGATATGGACAGATCCTCTGAGAGCGTGGTAGCACTTGGGAAACTCAAATCGGTAACTGAAACTCTGTTGGAACCACTCCTAGTGCTAGTGTTACCCTTGGTTGCCACCACCTTGTTGTTTGATTTCTTTGGAGACGGTGGGCAATCAGAACTATCACCCTTGTAACAGCTTAGGAACAAAGAACTCAATGTGATCTTCATCTAAACAATAATAATAATGTTTCTTTCTTGATGAGGAAGCTTAGAGAGAATTGGTGATGTTATATAAGTGTTTATTAGGTGGGGGTGAAATTGGAAAGGTCTTCCTTAAAGGAAGTAGGAGCTAGCTAAGAGAGAGAGAGAGGAGCAAGGCCTTGTTGAAATTTTCTGTTTGAAGGAATGGAATTATTCTATGTGCGATATGTTTATTTATATATGTATATATAGAGAGAAAGAAGGAGGATGGGGGGTGCGGTGGTTGTGGGGTGGAACGACCAAAGGCTTTCAAAATTAAATGGGGAACCGAGTATATCTTATTCTCAAGTCTAACATGTTGGCTTTACGCTAAATGACACTCTTGCCCCTCCTTGACTTTCTTCCATTATTTACTATTTACAAAAAGCAACTTGTTAGGTCTCCTCATCTTTCTAACCTTTTAGGAATGCCATCTTCCACAATGTTTCCTTAGCTTTCATTTCCTAACACTCAACTGCTTTATAACTGCCCCTTCAAAATTTACCTTTATTTTACAAGAATACAACATACTAATCAATTTTAACTAAATATATGAACCCAACAATTTTTTCGTCCAACAAACGAACAATGCCTTATTTTTTTAGTCAATCTTTTTTCAACTAAAATCTAAAATTGTGTATATTATTATATTATACATTTTGTACAAAACATAGCAAAATAGAACTCCATTTCAACTAAATTATTATTTATATATATTTATTGCGTTAACGCCGGCGCCATCCTTTTTTCCCGATGTATATGTATTTTCTAAATACAAGATTTTGTTTGTTTTTGTATTATCTAAAAATCCAATATATATATTAGGAAAAAAAAAAAAAAGGAAGTGGAGAGTCCAGCTATTTCAGTATGTATATAGGTATCCGAGGGGTATAGATGAGAGATTATTAGAGATGACGTAGTGGAACGTGTGAACATGGTTTAATTTGTTTCTTCTTTCAGATACAGATACAGAGTAATGGAACAAGCTAAGCAAACTCCGATCCCTCCTTGTTCTTGCAACATTAGATTGTACAACATTTTGTTTCTAGCTTCTGCGTTCCACTATATGCATACAAGAGAAAACATCAAATTCAAATGTTTATCAAAGAGCAACATAAAAATAAATAATCATGGTAGTTACATTATATTATATATATGCCTGCGGTTCAACGGCAACTATTAATTAATTTATGTTTAGTTACGTTAATATTTTACCAAAACAAAGCGTGCTTGTTATATTTTATTTGGATGAATCGCGAGTGCTTTTAAAATAATAGACGAAATTAATACTAATTATTATTATTTTGACTAATCAATTAAGCTGCTGGTTTGGATTAAAACAAATTAAAGAGAAATTACGTTAACGCTGAATTGCCGTTTTATATAAAACTGAAATTATTCAAGCTACTGATCATTTTTGGAACATGTGCACATACATATACAGGAAGCGGAATCTTGAATTTCGTGTAAAACATAATTTGAAACAATGTTTGGTGTTTGGTTTGAGATGTAGTTAGTAGAGATAAAAGAATAGTGCGGAACGAAAGTTAAACGCCATAATTCACAAAAGTTGATGAGTGTGTCAATAACCTTTAATTTTTCTGATTTTAGTTGAAGCCTATATCCATCAGCATGCATGATTTGGGAAGGGGATAATGAGTGAGTGAAATGTTATGTATGTCTTTAATAAAGTGTAGAACTCAAGATTATATTGTTTGTTTATTGCAAGAGTGTGAGTCATGGTCGGCTGGTGGCGCGGAAGGTGGTTGGGATTCCGCCGCAGGAGCATGGTGGATTGTACTAGCAGCTTAGCTTAGTTGTTACTATTACGAAAAGGTATTTAATTGCTAAAAATTCAAATAATTTGGATAAGAAGATATAGCCTTGTTCAAAACAAAACGAGTTATGTTCAAAATAATTTGGATTGAAATGTTGTGAGCGAGGGAGAAGAATTGAAAACCGCGGTGCGTAACAAACTGAGTGCTGAGTGCGCGGAATGAGGACAGTTTCGTCAAATCACAGATACCTGACTTTGGCGGAGGGCTGGGGAGGTCGTTTCCTTTTCCTCACTCCCTTAAAAGTCAATGCGCATCATTCCAAATCAATTTCATTAACTAAACAAACAAAAAAGTCTTCAACGCCTTAATTTAATTTATCATGTGATGCTAAAATATTCACCTTTTTATTAATAATCATCATCTGTAGATAACTTTTTTTCTGGAAGCAATATTAACACTTGACTCCGTAAATAAATATTATATATTTGTCCTATTACATATATTTACTTGCGTTAGAGTTATATAAGTTTAAAAAAAAAAAAAAAAAAAAGTAGAGGAAGCGGTCAAAATTAAAGGCACAAACACTCAAAAACAGTGGTTGAAGTAGTTCATAAGAAATTAAGTAAAAGGGTTTTGCTACACTGCTAGGAAGGCTACCCGGTGATTGTTAGTATTTGACATGCATGATTAGACTCCAAACATATGAAAATTGAACACCTCAGGCTCATATATAACGCACTGCTTTTTGTATCTTACTATTCCATTCTATTTCTTTTTCCTACCACTATATATATCATATATGCATATGCAGGTAGTACTTAGGGCAAGCCAAGTGCCACTTTAATTAATCAATCAAAATTCTGGATGAAAATTGAAAACAAACACGTGAAAATTAAATGACCAAGAATATTAGTATAATACGATCATGATGATGACTTGCATAATCTCAACTATTGACCCTAATCACAAAAATACTTTAACTAATTAAGAGATGAAAAGGGACAATTGATGGCAAAATGATTATGAGAGTGACGGATACATCGACGGAAACACCTTGTATGTGTTTGAATGTGCCATCTTCAGTCTATTTTATTACAATTGTTTATGATGCATGGGCTTAGAAAAAATTATCAACAATAAATTAAATTAAATCAATGAATGCAACTTTCAAACCACCACCTTGCATGCATCTCGCAACTTCTCGATCATATTTTAATACATAGAGGAAATGAAGATATATAACAACGATTTCTTTAAAATATTTTTAATATACTATAATTAAGAGGAAAAGTATGTAGTTTATTAGGTATGAAAAAAGTAAATTAGATTAATTAAGATTTGCTGAAAATATTTTTGTTGGATAAATATTTATTTAAATTAATGCCAAATATTATTTAACAAGGAATTTTTTTTAATGAAAACATTATCTTGAAATTTACACGTGAATAATTATTTGTTAACTAAATATATAAAAAATAAATAAACAATTCTGTAAAATATTTTTCATTAATAATTTATCAAAATTAAATTATTTCTAAAATCATGCTCATTTAAATCTTGATAATTTGACATATACATAACCCTACAAATAAATGTGATTCTTTGTTGTTCTACCTAAACGGATCTCCAAATAATTACGATACATTCTTCTTCTTCTAATTGCTTCTTTTTGGTTAAATTTTTGTGACACGTAAAATCTATGTGATTGAAAATTAAACAGATACATAAATACGATCAAAAATGGATCGCTTCTTGTGCTCGTGAATTGTCCATCTCAAAAGAAAAATGTTTCTTCTGGATACTCATTACTTAAAATCACCAATAATTATTCAATATGTATAAAAAAAATTTCTTCAAGAACTTTCTAAATTTTACATTTACATTTAAATTGAATAATAAATCGTGTAACTAAACATTAATTACTAAAAATATAATTAATAATAGGTCATTGACTTGTCATAAGAGGTAAGTTAGAATTCACCGATATATTAATATTCATCTTTAATTTGTGTCTTATTGTTGAATGTTTAACAATTTTTAGAAGAATGTATAAATAAGATTACCCTAGAGTAGTAGTGTTGTTAATTCTGTGTTATTAGTTGATGATGAGTTGAGCGTTGAAAACCATATGAATAATGGAGAAAATTAGGGTATGAGAAATAGGAGTTCCGAGGCTTTAGATGCTTCCATTTTCATAGTTAATTGCGCGTAACGAAGCGTAGAAAATGCAGCAAGCTAATTAAGTGTGTTAGGGAAGACTCATCATTTTCTAGTTTTGTTTTTGAGTTGATTTGATCAAACAAATCAATTAAAGTATAGCTAGCTAGCTCATCATGTCAACAATGCCAATGTGAATGTCAAACTCCAGTTGCCTTTCTTGGACCACACTAAACAATAATATTATGTCTCATAATTTAATTCACTATATATATATATATATTCTCATATATGACCCAACCATATCATTCAATCAAAATGGTTTGTTTAAATATGTTGCGCGGATTATTATGATATGTGCCTGGCCCTAAGTGTTAATTCTTTATTTATTTAGTTAATACTATAAAGTATAAATGGAATCATCACTTCTTTAAATAAAATTAAGTGAATATGTAGAGACACATGAATAGTTGTATTTTTAACACTCTATATTAGTGTGAAACACAATTGATTGTTGCAGGAAACTATTATATTGGTGCTTCTTTATGTTAGAGTTAGACTACGAAAATTAAACTGAAGGATTATTATTTTCTGCTAATTAATTAAATAATTGGTTCTTTTAATTTCCCTTAAATTCTAGATATCATTTAGTCATATTTTGTTCTTATATGTATGTCACGACTTTGGTCTCTTGTGAATATGTATGCATACATCTTTAATGCATCTAGATCATTGACGTAAGTTACATCGATACATAAAATTAAATTTTTGATTCACAATAATAATAATGATAATAGGGTTTAAGCATGCATTTCTAACGTTATTTATGTTATTTGATTTCATTGAAATTTTTAACGTGTTGATTAGGGAATTTTTCAAATTAATTTTGTCGAGAAAATACAGTACGTATTAAAGGTTGAAAAACCAACACAAACCTGATTATACTATCCAGTAAAAAAAAAAAAAACAATTATACTATAATAAAAAATTCTACATGTATAATATTTTTATCAACTTGCAAATCCAACCAAATTAAATAATAAAATTTGGGTGAATAAATGATGAATAAAAGTGAAAAAAAATGAAATTTTGTTATGAAGAATAGTCCAACTACTTAATTAAAACACCTAACACGATGTGATGGATCAAAAAGGAAAGCGAAGGGTTCTAGAAGGTAGAGGGGGATGGTGCGTTTGGCCTTGTTTTAAGTGTGAATATAAATAAATAAATTCATTATTCTCTTTATCATTAGTACTTAGTAGTTTCTCCATGATTCCACTAACTTTCAACATATAATTTAGTTTATTTATCTACTAATCCAACCATCTATCATTTACTCACCAATATATCACAAATATATTTTTTTTGGTGATATATAACAATTTTTCTTTTGTCCTCTGTTTATCACATTATCACAATTCAGATTTCGTTTTTTTGAAGTAATGGGCCTTGAGCCCCAACAGAGCTACAGAGCAACAGCAACATATTGAAGAAAATAAAAGTGATTTGGACCGACCGAAAAAATAGAAAAAAAAATCCGTTTTGATATATCACATAGTCGCTAGTGCCTAGTAGTCTTGCAAATACCATAAAAAAAATGAAGATAGTAGTCTTGCAAGGCAACTCAAATCTCAACCTTGTATTTTGGGGCAAGGTCTCACTAATTTTAAACAGCATTAAAATCCTAAATAATCCGTTGAAAAAACAATAAGTGCTAACCAAAAAAAAAAAGTCGCACTAGAAATCAATAATTAAGGTTAAAATTTTATTGATGAACTTTGTCCAAAAAAATAAAAAATTATTGATGAAAGAATGATTTATTATTTATCTGATATGCATCCTTATGGCGTGATGTGTTTATTTAAGAGTTTGTTTGTGTTTTCAGATCGAACAAAAACAAAAAAGCAGATATTTCTTGATATTGAATAGGAACAACATGTAAAGTGGGGTCTCTTAAGTGAATGATATGAAGAATGGCCAATACAAAATAATTAGATATTTAGAAAGCAAAATTATCAAAATCAGGATTTTTTTTCCTTCTAAATGTTATTTCTGAATGCTGATGATATCCCACCACCACCCTCGTAGATTCTTGCATTATACCCATCTTATTTGCTGAATAATCTCCGATGTCAACATCAACACATCCTATCTAAGTTCCCATTGATCACAAATTAAATTAAAGTCATATATAACATATATATATCCCTGTCAAGTTTTGCATATCAAAAAATAAAAGCCTTATATAAGCGCGAACAAATTCTGACCATTCAAATTGATTTTTAATATTAAATTAGGTTCACTTAGTTTTAAATAATGCATTATTGTTTCTTAACCTTATATGTCATGCTTAACGTTTTATTAATATTACTTTAAGGTGAAACCCTGGCATAGAGTTTGTCATAACCACATGCAAAGCATGTGCGACGAAATATAGAATATTAGAGACCCACTTAAGTAATAATCTTATAATATTTACGTTTTATTTTCTCTAAAATGTGATGCACGCTGCACTGTAGACAATAAGAAATTATTATAGGAGGAGCTTATGATATAAATTAAAAGTTGAGGTGAAGGACAAAGTGGTAATTGTAAGTGGCAATGGCGGAGTACAAGTTGAGTGTGGAGTGGCGGTGAAGATCCCATAATTTTGGGATAAAGAGAGACAGTGAGATGGCACACTCATCGCTCCACCTCCTCCTCCTCTTTTTCTGCGCCGCCGTCGCCGCATCCACCTTCGATGACTCCAACCCCATCCGTCTGGTATCCGATGGTCTCCACGACATCGAGTCACAGGTCCGGCAGGTCATCGGCGACACCTCTCATGCAGTGTCATTCGCCCGCTTCGCACGCCGCTTCGGGAAGAGCTACCGGAGTACGGAGGAGATGAAGAGAAGGTTCGAGATCTTCTCCGATAATCTGAAACGGATCAGATCCAGCAACAGGAAGCGACTTTCGTACACTCTCGGTGTTAATCGTACGTAACGTTGACTTTTGACTTTGTTATTGCTGTTGTTGTTCTGTGTATTTGATATGGTGTGTTGCAGACTTTGCTGATTGGAGTTGGGAGGAGTTCAAGACACACAGACTTGGCGCTGCTCAAAATTGCTCTGCCACACTCAAAGGCAGCCACAAGATCACCCAAGTTCTTCTTCCTCATTCGGTAATTCACCAATAACAATTACTCTTTTTCTTACACTTTCTCCACTTCATAAGTATAATCAAAGTTAGTAGCGTTTTCATGACACCAATAATAAAAAAAAAAGGGTTGTGTTTTCATATTAATATATTATTATGTTTTACACTTTTCCTATTTGGATAAGATGTGACAAGTCATTTATATAAGAATTTAAGAGGTAAAGTAGATTTACCCTTGGTTTTCCTAAATAATTTTAAATGTTATAAAAATATTGCATATATAAAAAAGTATAGAGATTTTATGATATTATTTCTCTAACATTATTAATAATATAACGGTGCTACTCTGTTTAGATGTAATACTCTATTTCAATAGACGCAGGATTTTATTTTTATGTACCGTCAGTCTATAGATGCTAAACATAGACGATTAATCATCTTGTTCGTAAGTATATAACATCAATAAAATAAAGTATCTTTCACGATTATTACTTGAAAATATATTGGAAAAAATTGAATTTTATTTGATGATAGCATATACTGTGTGTATCAAATTGGACTCAAAATGTGTGGTTAACTTGAACATATAATAGTTTGGTGCTTTTCATTACAAACAATATCAATATATCATCTTAAGCAGAGACCAAATTGTTATTTATATGTTAAGAAACTTGGGTTTTGAGGAGCCTTATGAGAATTTGTTTTCCCCTTTGTTCTCCTGTGCAGAAAGACTGGAGAAAAGAAGGTATAGTCAGTCCAGTAAAAAATCAAGGGCAGTGCGGATCTTGCTGGACATTTAGGTAGTTTTCACCCTAACAATCTGATTGGAATGGATAGAACATTCTTCTTTATCTTGTTTCAAACCGTGACGTTTTATAATGTGCAGCACAACTGGAGCATTGGAGGCTGCCTATGCGCAAGCTTATGGAAAGAATATCTCTCTTTCTGAGCAGCAGCTGGTGGATTGTGCTGGTAATTTCAACAACTTTGGCTGCAATGGTGGGTTGCCGTCCCAAGCCTTTGAGTACATTAAATACAACGGTGGCCTTGAGACTGAGGAGGCATACCCCTACACTGCAGAAGATGGTGTTTGCAAATTTACAGCCCAAAATGTTGCCATTCAGGTCACCGAGTCTTTCAACATCACCTTGGTAAGCAAACGGATAGATGGTTTACTTCTTAATGCGTGTGGCTGTTGCCTCTGTAGAGACATGGCAGAATCTCATCTGTGTTAGCCTCACTTACACCTCATCTGCATCATATACTAAGTTTCTATATTTTTTTTAAAAAAATTTAATGTTATTTGTGTAGGGTGCGGAAGATGAATTGAAACACGCAGTTGCTCTTGCTCGCCCAGTTAGTGTGGCATTTGAGGTGGTCGACAGCTTCCAATTGTACGCGGGAGGAGTTTACACTAGTAAAACATGTGGCAGCAAGCCCATGGTGAGGACTGCCAGAGTTCAAATGAAAATTTCATTATCAATATGTTATTCAAGAGTTCTAATGCATTCATTCTTGTTCCTCAAAACACACTTGTTATCTTTCAAGAATTGTAATTAAGCCTCTTGTTGATTAGAGCTTTGAAACGTGTATCTGTATGCCGATCACGCTAATTTGAGAGCAAATTCCCTCAATTTTTGGGTATTAAAAATTTTCTGAAAATTTTCCTTGCAGGATGTGAATCATGCTGTTCTTGCCGTTGGGTATGGAGTTGAAGGTGGTGTCCCGTATTGGATCATAAAAAATTCGTGGGGCGAAAACTGGGGTGAGAATGGCTACTTCAAGATGGAAATGGGCAAGAATATGTGTGGTAAGAATCCATGGGCCCTGCATTTGTTAAAGAACAACGCTAAATGATTGATAGAACTTTAGCTAGTAAAAAGTTGTACTTGTAACTTAATGAAGATGAAATGAATCATTTTGCATGGTGGGATATGCTAATCCGATTGGTTTAATTTCAGGTGTTGCAACTTGTGCATCGTATCCTTCTGTAGCATAATTTATATGAGGATACATGTGGGGGCTGTTAGGCACCGCTTGCGACTCTGCCACCTACCTCAATGTTGAAATGCCGTTGTAATATGATAATAGCTACTAGTTTATGTTGATTCTGTAACATAACTTTGTAGTTGCTACTTGGAACGTTGTTTCTTATTGATGTTTTAAACACCATTATAAAAGCATTAGTATCTGTGAGTAGCAGATTACTTTGAATAAGAAATTTTTTTTAAAAGAAAAAATCCATAAATATACAACAAAAAATAGGACGATATTAAAACGTTAAACCTTTTGAAAATCTGAATTTTATATTAAAAAACCAATGTTACTGTTGAGTGCTGTGAATGATCTGAATGCAGAACACTTATACCCGGGCACGAACCTCAGACCACAAGAAATAATACTATTCTCTGAATTCCTCCGGCAAAAATTGTAGACAAGCTCTTCTGCATTACGAACACTGCAGAGTGCAGAAACGGGGAGACCTGAATTTGTTTGTATTGAAACGGGCAAAAGGCCATGCTATAGGATGAATTTACTATGGGCTTTATGCTTAGAAATTAATTGGTAAAGAGTCCATGTTGAAGACAATAGACCAACCCAAATCCAATCTAATGAATGAATGAAAGATAAGAGGAAGCGGGGGCTCCCGTTCCACTGTGTCATGAGTCATGAGATTGCATATGGAAGTGGATGAGGGCCATGAGCATGAGAATTGAAATGGATGAAGAGTCAAAAGTCAAAACAGAGAGACCTTTGAAAATTATGATTGATGAGGATGGCCCTTCATCAGCGCTGAGAAGCAATAAGAAGTTAGGAACAAACAAAACGTGGTTGCTCTAGATTGAATGGTTGATACACGTGGCATGATCTCGGTAATCCTAGGGACAAGGCCCGCCGGCCCACCCCCACTGCCTGCCAGCGCCAGCAACGTGCCACCCTCCCCTCCTCGTTCTCCATGCTTTTACATCACTATACAATATTATCCATAATAAACAAACTAGTCAATCACATGCCTTTAGATTTTAATATTTTTTTTTCTTAAAAAAAAAATCATAACAAGTAGTAGTACGTACGTCCAATTATTTTTTCTCCCCAAAATATTGTTACTTGTTTTTTTTTGGTGACTGAATATTGTTACTTGTTTGCTTACTACTGAGGCTAGGCTCAAATATCTTCTCTTTTTCTTCATTTTTTTTTCCCAATTCATACAATATTTGATCAACCTTAGTTATGTATAGTGAACCACAAATATTTCCAGCAAGTGCTGCGCTGAAATATAAAATATTTGCTATTTCATATACAAAATGGCAACTTTGCATAATGACAAGTCATCAGTTCTATTTTTGGTTGTATGTGGCGGCAGCGTGTAATTATATACATAATTTAGCTTTCTTCTTATTTTTGTGGCGATAATAATTCCATTAATATTCTTGGTGATAAAATTTCGACAATATTATATTATTGAAATTCTCCAGTAAATAAGTATTTTCACAATGTTTGTTGGACATTGATTTCAGAAGTATTATCCTTCTAAATAAATTGGAACACTCTTAATTATGGAAAGCAATAAGTAAAAGCTTAAATATTAAAAGACTAACTGTCTTAACACATTTATGCAAATATTTATTTATGGAATGCATCTTTTTTGGCATTAAAGAAAATGCAACTTGACTGCTTGGACAAGAGCATCCATGTAAACTAATAGAGAGAGTAGAGAATAATATAATGATTGAGTAGCGACAATGGGTTCAGAGAATATGTTCTATAATTATCCTCTATTAAGAAAACATTAATGTAATAAAATATAGGATCCCAGCATAGTGAAAATAAAGGAGATAAATGATATAAAATGAAAGTAAAGCAGAGGAAGGAGGAATAAACAAGAAATGGTGGT
>JASCZI010120857.1:143866-155090 GCA_036250425.1 Stylosanthes scabra
TGGGGATCCACTTGATCCATTTCCATCATCATCATATCAACTTCCCTAATCAAACGCTCCACACTCACCCAACCAATTCTTCGCCAACAACTCCCAAAAAAAATGAAAATTGTTATTTCATGAATATAAATACATTAATAATGGAGATAAATATGACATTATTATATTATCTTGTATATGAAATGATCAATTTTTACTCTCTGCTTTCTCCAAACAGATAATCCTGTGTGTGGTGTTTTGAAAAAACTGGCATCATTATTAAAATGAATAAGGATAAGGTGTCACCTTCCTCTCCTTTAATCTTTATTCATTTTCTACGGCAATACTTATAAAATTTTAAATCAAAAAACAAAAATAGATAAAACCTTTTCATTAAACTATTAAAGTAGAAAACTATAGTATAAAAAATAATAATAATAATATTCAAAGAGTGTTATCTTTTGTGCGTGATCAGCAATGGCGAAAAAACTCTGATGCCCCATGTGCTCCAAGCCAGATATTTATACCCCTTAACCCTCACCATAACTCCTTCTTGTTCCACCAGTTCCTCCATTTCACACTTATCTGAAACGATGCCGTTAGCTATGGGAAGCGATGCAGGGGTTACGATCCAACGGTCCAGCTTCGCGCAGTGCGTCTCGATCCGCGATCGTGATTTCCCGGAGGAAGATGAAGAATCGGACGCTAGCAGCTCCTCCTCTTCATCTTCAATCGGAAGGAACAGTGTCTCCTCGGAAGAAGATTCATCCGACCGGGAAGATTCTGGCGAAAAAGAGGTGCAAAGCTCCTTCAAGGGCCCTTTGGATACCATGAACGATCTAGAAGACGATTTGCCTGTCAAGTAAGTCTCTTTTCCCCTTTTGCTTTCAAGCTCCAAACTTTACTTGTGAGTTTCGTTGATTTCAGGGTCCTAGGGTTCTGCTTTTTCACGTTTTGCTATGTGTCTGTGTCATCGGTTTTAGCAACTTTCTAGATGCTTCCTTATTACTTGCTTGATTTAGTCCTTAGTTTTGGGCTAGTTTCCTGTCATTGACCTAATTATAAATTGTAGGCATAATCATAATAGATCTCTCCATAACTATGTGGCTTCGTATGGAAATACTAAAGCAATAAAATGATGAAATTGCTTAATAGATCATGAATTTTACAAGGATATGGACTTACTTTCCTGCTAACAAAGGTCCTCAAATGGATGGATGGATTTTTGTATTTACTATTAATGAATGGATAATCATTAGTCTAAGTAGGATTAATTATAAACAAATCCATTTGTTGATCCTTTTTATTGGATAGGACAGATCGTGGATGTTGTATATACAGCTCATATCCATTAAAACTCATATTTTGTTTATTAAAAGGCTAACTTTCTCTCTCATTAAATTGGCTATTGTTTTTTAAAATGGATCAATTTAGAATTTGCTTTATCCACATACATATTCTTCTTCATTCTTAAATATTTCCATTTCAAATCCTTCTATGTCCATAATCATTGCATTCTTTATTTTATTGGACACCAATAAATATTTCTGGTGTTAGGTTAACCATTCATTAACTAATACAAAGCCAACCCATCAAACTATTACTATTATAATAGGATCAATTGGATAGGAAGGATACTTTGTTAATAGTTCCAAGTGACACTCATATTTCTGAGTTGTCAAATGGTTCTGTGTTGTCTAATGTATGTAAAAGAGTTCAAGGATTTTAACAATTTTGTCTTGTAAAGAAAAGTGATCTAACCTTAGGTCCTTAACTCTGAAGTGCTTCGTTGATCTATAACTTAAGCTAATAATGGAAATTATGCAACAAGAGCAGAAAACAGAAGTTAATTAACAAAATGCATAGAAGCATCAATGGTTGTTGTATTTTGATTTGGTAATTGAAATTTGAAACATAAAGATGATCAAAATGCATAAACTATATATCTCCTTCCTTTGGTAAGTTGTAGTGAACTGAGTAATATGAAAAACTGAAAGTTTTTATTCAGATACGTTTTTTTTCTTCATTTTTTTTTCCTTTCAAACTCATTCCATTTTTTTAATGTAAAATCAGGAAAGGCATATCCAAGTTCTATAGTGGCAAATCAAAGTCCTTCACAAGTTTAGCAGATGCCGTCTCTGTAACTTCTGTGCAAGAGATAGTAAAGCCAGAGGATCCTTATGCCAAGAAACGCAAAAATCTACTTGCTCGCAACCTGTTAATTGAGAGGAGTCGCAGCTCGGATAATTTTGGTGGAATGCTAAAGCGAAAGTCTAACATCCGGCGAGGCCCATCTTATCTTACTCTGAGCAGCAGCGAGGAGGGGAACAGCTCCGCTTCCACATCAATATCACCACCTTACCCTCTTCCCCCTCTTCATCCACAGGCCAAGAAATCATCTGCTAATGCACCACAAGCGTGTCCTCCAGTGCTGAATTCTCCATGGCGGTCATACTCCTGGTCTGATCTTCAGTCTGCGGCTGAGAGTCATGACATGCCTAGCTTGGCAATTTGTAGTGGAAACAAAGGGAACAAAGTACATTGAGGTTTTGACATTGTAAGGTTTAGTTGAATATTTCAAGACTCGAGTGAGTTTGTAATGGTAGAGTACTTTGTGAACTCTGTTTTTATATATTAAAGGTTACTGAGTAGTGACCAAGAGCACTGTTGTATAAAATACCTTTTACTCTTGGAAGCCTAATTATCAGCTTGTTCTGCTAAATTACCTGATGTGTTCCATTTGGTTTCTTGCTTTGATTGCCAAATAGTCTCCAAACATGAAAGGTTCCCTAACAGATAACACTAGATAATTTCAATTGGAATTCTAATTTCATTGCGGACCTTTATGTAGTGCTATTATTTGAAGGGGTAACTATTATGAATTTTCTGCTAATTTTCTTTTCATTAATGCAAACTTTGTCATTTATTTAACTTCTTTGAAAGCACGGTTAGATAAACTCAATTGTTTCGGTGAGGCCATAATATGATTTTGGCATTTTGGTTTGCAGTTGCAATCACCTCTAGTTCTACACTTTGCGGAGCCACCAAGTTTTCTTTGGTTTTTAAGTTAACTTTGACTTGATCTAATTTTAAGCGATCCTTTAAGACAGGGGCATTAGTTATCAAAATGAATAAACGATGATCATGGTGAATTTCAAATTGGATATCCCTTTCGGTTAGGAGCGACTGACTTACAAGCTTCAAGGTAGGAGCATTATAAAAAATGAAAAATTAATTATTCAAGCCACATAACTAGGTTTGGCTACGGCGAGAAGATGTGATTAACAATTTTAATTTTGGTATTTTATATATAAAAAAAGGGCAAATTTAGGGAGATTATTGTATAATTTTCCGTAAGAGAATTTGAAAATAGACTTGTCATTGGTTTTGATGTATTTATAGTAAATTCTTTTATACGATTATTGAATTATATCAATCATTCATGTAATAAAAGATAATTATTTTTGTTGAGGTGATGCAATTAGATGTACATACAAGATAAAATTCGTGTAGATTAATAGTATATTAAAATGAAATTCATAAGATGAGAAGCATTATAGTTTTGAAATGTAATTTAGAAGCGTCCAAAGGAATGGAAGAGATTAACATTAGCATGACGTGCTTTGGGAAAGGAAGTATTTGATGGAGAGAAATAGATTCACAATTTGAGAGGCTTTTGCAGATATGAGTGCGTAGTTGAGGAGACCCTTTTGAAGTTATTAGTTATATATGGTGTCAGAGAAAAGAGAACCTTCTAAGTGTGGCTACGGTAAGTGAATTCAATTCAAACTCTTTAAAGGAATGCTGAATGCTTTAACCAATGCATTGACCTCGAAACCATTTGCTTGACGCCCATTACAAAAGGAAAACATCCCATCCCATGCCACAACAAACATGCTTTTTTTGCTTCTTCATTCAGTCAAAAATAAAATCACTCACATTCTTCTCGCTATGTATTGCTGCATCCCTACCTTCTCCAAGAACAAAGCAGAAAACCCGATTCAAATTAATTAATTAGAATTAATATTAAGCGAGAAAGCATGACGTCCCTCCGGAATGCATGAGCGAGCGAGGAGTGACATACCTCGTGTTCAATCGTCGTACCTATTCCTATTGGTCTCTTAGCGTTGGCTTCATCAACTATTTATTAATTGTATTCAATTCATCAAACCTCTCATCACATCACATGGACCCTCTTCACAATCAGAATCATTCTTCTTCTTCTTCTCCATTCTCGATATCCGAAGAGGAGTTCATAGTGTTCCACAGAATGGACAGAGAACTCTACAGAACGTTGACCGTGAACCTGAGGCGGGACCCCTCGGAATGCATGCAAGTGATGGGCATGTGGCTCTGGCTTGAGAAGATTGGCTTCCGTAACGTCGTCACCAACATACTCTCATTGCCATGCCTCTTAATTAACGACGTTGCAGATGAGGCACTTGCATGCCTCAACGCCATTCTACCTTCTTCTTCTTCTTCCCTTACATCATCCTTGGAAGGCGTGGACTCCATCCCTCTGCTGCAGAGCATCTTGGACAAGGACATCTCGCTCCACTTCTTGCACCAGAATCGCGCCGAGGCAGTCCAGGGAGTGGCCAAGGTGGTGCAGGAAGTGTGCATCAGAGCCTTCAGCGACATCATCACCATGAAAATGCAGCATCAGCACAGCGCAGACAAGAAGAAGAAGAACAACAACAATAACAACAGTGGTAGTGGTAGTGGTAGTGGTGGTGGTGGTGGTGAAGTGGTTCCGGCGGAGCAGAGGACGATGTTTGTGACGTTCTCAAAAGGGTACAAAGTGGAGGAGAGGGAAGTGAGGGAGTTCTTGAGAATGGCGTATGGAGATTGCATAGAAGCGTTGTACATGCAGGAGGTGCAGCACCCAAACGAGCAGTCCCTGTTCGCTCGAATCGTGTTTCGGAAGGCATCCACCATTGACGTCGTGCTCAGGGGTGCATCCAAGGTTAAGTTCACCATCAATGGCAAACATGTATGGGCCAGAAAGTTTGTACCAAAAACCTCTTCTTCTACTTCCAGTACTAAGTAGAATTTATTAAGTATCTTTACTTTATTTTTCACCGTAGTAATTGTTCTATCAATATGGCTGGCTCATTTGCTAGTCAAGGTCAATTTGTATATTTTTGGAATTTGTAACAATAATAATTACTATATGGTTTATTATGGTTTTGGAATTCTGACATGTGGCAATTAACGAACGAAGAAGAAACCTTATGTTGGAGGAAGGGAAAAATGGAATATCTCGTGCCAAAAGTCGTACCCTGATTTCAACACTCACATCGTTTCGTGAATCGTGATGTCAAAAAATGTTATCACATTTGTTGTTTTTTTAACAAAACATTATCATAGGCTATGTTAGTTGGGTTACAATACGATCACTTAATTGGGCTTCATTTCAAAGCGGTTCAACGGCCCAATTTGGAAAAATAAAAAAATGTTTTATAGGCGAATAGGTTCCTTTGTGGTGTACGGCGAGTGCGGCAAAAAGGATCTGGAGTTCCCGGCAGTAAAAAAATGGAATCAGCGGCGACTCACGGGAACGGGAACGGGGAAGAAGGGAGTTCATGGGATGAGCTGTACAACATCAATTTAATGCCTTGTGAGTTCTTTTTGAAGTTTCGCAAACAAGTTCAGGGCATTCGAGTTGGTCTCAACATGGAGGTCATCTCATCATCCTCTTTGCTTCTATCATCATCATTCATTAGGGTTTCTTATTCAGTAAAAACCGCATCATCTTTTGCTGTTTATGTAATTGGATGGATTTCTTTCTCATTAAATATTTGATTATGTTGCAGTTCTATAACACTCCAATCAATGAATATCAAGCAAAGCTTGTGTTGAAGCCTTTAACTCCTGAATGGAAGTGGAAGCTAATTTACGAGCCTATCCATCAAGATGTTCGCATTCTCTCTAAAAAGATCCCTGTCACCAAATTTCTCAATCTTCAGGTTTCATCATCTCTAAAACAACTCCCATTTCGTTTCTAGTGTTTTAGTCTGACATAAAAACGGTGCAGGTTGGTGTAGGACACAATTTTCAAATGCATGCTACCGGTTGGAAATGGAAGCTCACCACCTGTTTGGGTGGAGATGGTGTATCCCGAATTCGAAATAAGACATCTGTTGGCTTGTTTCCAGGCTTGGATTTACGGTTTGGATGGAGGGCAGACTATGTTCTTCCTGAAATTACTGGGCAAGACATTTATGTTATTCACTTACATTCCTAATTTCATATTTCTCTTATAAAATTGCTGGATGAATATGACCCCTTGGTTTATACTTTGAACCTTAACAGGGCTCTAGGTACCGATGAACCACTCTTCAACATGCAGTCTGGACGGCTCCAAGCATCACTTGATAGAGTTGAAGCCATCTTAACCCATTCTGATTGATGCTCTTTCATTTCACAAACATGATAGTCCAAGAAAATCAGGTATGCTTGAAAAAAACATGTATTAACATCCCATGTATCTAGTATAATGATTTATGTGCACCCATGTGTATGCATTGTCATATACTATAGAGACTAAATGTTAAACTGTGATATTAAGAATCAAAACACTTATTCTGTTATTATAAAATTGCATTGGTTGGGATTAGGTGACAACTAACAACTAACAAGATAGCTTTTATTGGCAGGATTATGTCACACTTGTTGTTCCAGATGCCTGCACTGCAAAGCTGATAATACCGGGAGAGATATTTGAAAAAATTTGTGACACGACAAATTCGAGAGCGGTCGACAAGGAAGGAGCGTAGTTAGTCATTATAGACAAACGCCCTACTTTCTTTTTGTGCATACATTATTTCAGTAGTATCAAGTTCTTTTGCGAGCGTCTGATAATTTGTACATTACATAATCCAACAGAATCAAGTTACTTGGTCATTTGTTCTGTAATTAGTCAAATTGAGATGCTGCAAATCGCCTTTTAATCACTAGTCACTTTAATTCGAATGCTTGAGGAGGGAAGGGAACATTACGATGTCCAAGATTTAGTAAAGTGAGACCCACCACTCCACCTGTCTCTGCTTTCTGTATCCTAGTCCTAGCCGTTACACCCAGTTTTAAGTTTTAACGGTACCATTTCACCATCTTATAAAAGACTCGAATAATTTCAATACCATTCAAAAAGGTCAAAGCCTATACCATACTGGTACTCTCAAGAATCGCCGTAATGGCATCTTCCAAGCATAGAAATACATGCTCCTTCTCCGCCATGCTCCTCATCTGTTTGAACTTGTCACTCTTTGTAATCTCGGCAGCTTCTTTTGCTCCCACAATCCTCCTCAAGATGCCGCCAACCTCCTTCGGCATGGCATTCTTCATGGTCTCTGGGATCTCGCTTCTCTCATCCCTTGTGGGGTTCTACTCCCAGCTCACATACGTGTGCTTCCTCACCCACGTTTCCCTTGTATTAGCCTCATTGGTAGGTCAAATTCTCACCATACTAGCCTTGTTTACAAGAGAGAAAGCAAGCCTGTCTCTGCTTAAGTCGCCTCGAGATCCGAAAGAAGCAAAGTTCTTAGTGAGAATGGAATGTGGGGCATTGATGGCAATGTGCATGTTGCAGGTGGTTGTGTTGGTCCTGAGTTGTGCAGTGCATAGTTGTTGGGTCAAAGACTATGAGGAGCTGGAAGCAGAGAAGGAAGCCATTGCTAGAAAGAGGAACAGAAAGATGGCTAAAGTGCAAGAGGAATCCATGGCCAATGGAACCAACATTGCCCAGTTCAAAACCAAGGAGTTGGATGAGAACATGAAAAGCAAGAATGTGCAGTGGGTGAAGACTGATTTTGAACCCTGAATAAGAAGCATCTTGTTCTGTTTTCTTCCATCTTCTACCGTGTTAGTGCAGATATTTGCATGTTTTCAATTTCTTATTTAGTTGCATGTCATTTTTATAATTTTGTTGGGGTCACTGCAGTTGTGGCCATTGCATGTGTGAGCATCCTTCATGTAATCATGTTTTCTAAGAACAGTTTGCACTCCCACCCCATTTTTCTTGCTTTCAACTTAATGCAGCTAATTAATTTATCTGTAATCATGGTTCCATGTTCTATTTATGTTACCACTAGTGAGGCAAGAGTAATTAATTAATAATAATACAGGCTGGAAATGAATGGGAAAATCAGTTAATACTAAGTTATTTGTTAATAATAGTAGGCATGTTATCGAAGATTAGGTTCAACTTTATATAATACTAAATTAGATGCCCAAATTATACACTGGAAGATTCTAAAACACTAGTTTAAAGGGTAAGGGAGGGAACTCAAACAATCAATCGCCTTTTTAAACGCAATTTATTTTAGAAAAATGGACAATGATGGTTTTTTTTCCCCCACACCAAGATCATGTTCTATGGCCAATCATGAGTAGGTACTATAATAATATAATAAGGTGATTATGGAGGTGATTCATGTGAAGTATTTAAGGAATTGCTGAGACAATCACATTTAAAATGGAGAAAGAAGGTTTTTCACAACTCAACCACGGCTGTAACTGTGAACAAACCGTGGGCTGTTTTTGGGTCCGCAACTTGTTTATGTATTGGTATTGCAGTGGATGTTATTGTAATTTTACTTCCAAATCCAATTGTAGCGTTTTTATTTTCTCATGATTCTATATCAAGTAAAAAGTACCTACTAAAGGATACTTGTACAGTTTATATGGAATTGACAAAAGTCATTAAAAAAACATACGATCTGAATTCTCCACGTTGATAATATAATGCCAAAATAAGTGATTATGTTCATGAACTTACTAATAGTGGATTAGAAATTTTCAAATTTCAACCGTGGTCGGCTATATATCTTGTAATGGTGTGTTTTTGCGCGTGTAATGGTGTGACACTTTGAATTTGGTCCAACTCCAATCCAATCAAATCAGAGTCATGTAATGGTGTGTTTTTGCGCGTGTGGAATGGCATACTTCACACTATTTAATTACTGTTGTATAAAACTTATTATGGTTTTCAAAATATAGTTAATAAGGCCAATTGGTATGTAATTAAAGTGTCCAATAGAAAGAGGGAGTAATAAAGGAAGGAATAGGGAACACAAACAGAAGCAGCTTATTCAGTTGAATGTTGAAATAAGCAAGCAAGGATGGCTTGTTCCATGTCCATTGCAATTCAAACACCTGAAATCCAGAGTTTGATAATACAAGGTTGTCCCACTCGTACTTGCAAATGCCGACCAATCTCTGCTTCTTGGACCACGTAACTTCTAATTTTTCTCTTGATTCATTCATCGTTTTTATAGCTTATTTTTTCCCACCTTCAACTCTCTCTGTGTTTTGATTCAACGCCAAACAGGGCCATGGATTCCAATTTTTCTCCAACGATGAGTAACAAGAAGAAGAAGGAACATTCGGTTCAGCTTCCGAGCTCAGCGCCACCAATCCCAAAGTTCGAAACTTTGAGGTTCTGTGATCTTCACTTTGACCGATTACAGCCGTCGCATCAAGAATTGGATCAGCACAGTAGGTTCGAATTTGGCCAATTCGTCGCACGACAAGCCCTCCTTGATGAAGAGTATTGGGTAAGCCATCAAATTTGAGCTTGCTCTTTGTTTTTGTTTTCAGTACTATTCATGTATGTATAATTTAGGGTTCATGTTGTTTAGACAGCAGCATGGCTAAGGGCAGAAAGTTATTGGGAGAATCGAGCATATGAACGGTATGACATACACAATTATGTTCTTCATAGTTCATCATTAATTGGGATTGTTCACAAAAACTTGATTGGTTAGTGATGGAGATTATCCACAAGAACCATGGTGGAACTATTTGTTGCTTACTTTACCATTCAATCAACTGATTTGCTAATTTTTTATTTTATTAAATTGAAGCAAACAACCTCATCAAAAGCTGTCTCTACTCTAAAAAAAAAAATTTTTTTTTTTCGAACACAAGGAAATGAAGAGTTTGGTGCCACTAATGATCCTTATGTTTTCTCCAGATATACTGATCATTATAAAAGGAAATTTGCTGATCAGGTAGGAATTTCTGCACATTACTATCAAATTGAGTGTGTTTTGTGAAAATCAGAATCTTAACTATAATTCCTATTGCTTAGGAATTTAATGCAATAAAACGGCGCTGCAAGGTGCAAAATGGGGAGAGTTGCACTTGCATTATCACGGTAAAAACAATCTCATCTTAGATCCAGATATATATACACTTTGAAGCATTTTATGATAGAAAATGATGAAACATCTGTCAAGTTCCCTTCACTTTGACAGTTAATTTGTGCTTGTTTGTGTGTGTATTCTCTTATGGTGTGTTGGAATCAAGTTTATCAGGTTAAGAAAGAGCAAAAGAATGTAAAACGCTCAATCATTAAAAGTGTTGTCGGGACCCTTGATTTGAATATCCGGTACTTGCTGCAAGGAGAAACTTTTCCTGGGGTATGTCGCATTGCTTCTCACTGAGATGCAAACTTAAGGCTTGTTGCTTAGTATAGCCTGATGGCATTTTCATGTATTGTAGGAACGGCCGAAGGCTCCTCCATTCTGCAGCATCAGCAAAACACCATCAAGCAAATATGGCTACATTTCAAACTTGTGTGTTGCCAAATCAGCCCGACGCCAGGGAATTGCGAGCAACATGCTGCATTTTGCTGTTGAATCTGCAAAATCTATAGGTAGTATGGAGCATTGAAGCGAAAGCAGCTTCTACAATTCATGTTAGCACATGAAGTAAGTCCGAAATCCATAGGTTTACCAATGCATTTCCATGTTGATTTAACAGGTGTAGCACTTATATTTGCACATGTGGAGAGAAATAATACAGCTGCACAATCATTGTACAAGAACATGGGCTTCGAGGTAATACAGCTGTTAGTTCATATGTTTTATTTTTCCAATTCTATAATGAATTCTTTCTCTTCCTGAAAAATGCCACTATTCAAAGAGTTTCATGTCTTCCCTCTACTTTTTTTCGCCCCCAGATGGTTGAAATGGCAAACTCTCTGTTGTTAGATGAGCAAACATACTTGCTACGTTTACAGACATAAAGCACAGAAGGTTGATGCTGCTATGATTTTGATTAGCCAACTTCAACAATTGTGAATTCCGAAATCCAAATACGCCTGGTTCTGTAATTAGCAGTGTTATAATGTCTAGTTCATGTAAATGCATGTAAAAGTCCATGCTATACCGAAGTGATAAGTTTTTTTTTTTTTTTTTTTTTTTTTTTTTTTTTTTTGGGGGGGGGGGGGGGGGGGGGG
>JASCZI010120857.1:155177-174402 GCA_036250425.1 Stylosanthes scabra
CTCCACTCCAGTCTGGATAATCTCTTAGTAGTCATACCTTTTATTTCTCTCAGAACAGTTTGAAGAACTTCCGAGAGTCTAATTTTGAACAACTAATGCTCAATCAAACGGAATGAACATGAAATAGAAAGTCTACTCTATTGTTTGCACATTTAAAGTGAAATAAAGTAGTGACTGTTATCTGAAACTGCATTATGACTTATGAAACCTTTTTTCGTATCCAAACAATGAAACCTTTCATTTCCTTTCACCCAAACACAGCAACAAGCAAGTCACAGTCATTTTATCTATTGAAATACTAAACTCTTATGGCCAACAAAATAGCAAAAGAGATGTAAGTATGTGAAAAATCAACTAGTTTAGGGCAGATTTTATGGGTGGCTAAGTTGAAGAAATTTCACAAACGGTTCCATAGTAGTTTCATAATAACCACTGAGATTTGAGATTAAAATTTACACAAGCGTTCACAAGCTAAATATTAAAAGGAGAGAGGACATAATCAAATACTAATGAAAATCATCAAATATATCTAACAGAAATCCATGGCGGTTGAGTCAACATAACTGAACTAAAATATTCTATCTTTAATGAGAACGAAAATTTATTATTTTATTTTGCCACAATTCAAATTTAGACTAGAGTGTACAATTGACATCCTCTGTACAAAAGGAATAGGAATATACTCTCTGCCTCTGCTAGAATATGTATGGTTAAGCTGTATGTTTGAAAAGGAAAAAGAATGTTACCCCTTTCCAATTACAACAAGGGTGTTACAATCAATTAACGAAGAAAACTTCGCTGATGTCCTCGATGAAACAAAAGGCAAAAAGGGGGGCGAGGGACTTTGTCATTTCCTTCCCTCTTGAGTTAGCACCATGTTAGCAGAAAGTTAAGTCTGCTTCTGTGCGAAATGTCTGTCTATAATCTTCTATATATCTAATTTTGATTATAATTTATAGCGCATTTACAGGTACCGGTGAATAACGCAAAGCACCTTGATGAGGATCAGGCACTTTGATATGTTGCAATAAAGGAGACATCTGCAATCCAATGATCTGGATCTCTGGGTTTGAATACCCTTTCAGAAAAACATCTGTAACCTGAAAAAATATATAACATTTAAAAAAGTCATACCAGTACTATATTTTATTCTTTTGTTCAAAGGAAGACAAGAAACTTATCATAGAAATGCCTGAGGTGGGTCTGCTGATGGATAACTACCTGTGTGCATCCAAAAAGTATAAGAAACTTTAGTGAGAAGCAGCTATCTACAATCAAACCCAAGTCGGTGTCTGTCAAATTTCGGCAGAAAGATAGATCTAGAGTTTGCAGATTTTTCGCATGGATTGCAAGTGACACAGCTGTGTGCTGACCAACCTGGATTAAGCAAAATGTGACACACACTCAGAATACAAAAAGGTATCACTAATATTTGGCATGCTGCGAGAACTAAACAGCTAATTCAGCCAAATGGCAAAACAAATTGACAAGTTTTCTTGCTTCAACAGGGAGATAAAGCTTTGTTTCATGCCACTCTATATAAAGAACCAGAGTGATGTGTCTGCTGCTTGACTCTCCCAATAAAACACATGAATCTAATGTTGGCAAGGGTGAAAATATATCTATTTTAATCCTTCTACAGGTATACCCGCCCAAAAACATATTTTTATGAGAATGTGCTTGGAGTATGTTTTATGTGTAGGATGCACATACATACACCTGCATTCCAGTTTGTTATTGAGTGACACTCAGTGAGGCAGTACATGTATAACCAACATACCTTCTTGATTTTATTGAGTGAAAGTTCTTTCAAGGACTCTCCAATGATCACTACAAATGCAGCTAGTGCTTCGTCACTGTAGTAAAGAGAAAGTTTCATAAATTAACCCATCATTAGGACACTGAAAGAATGATTCTATACAATAAGCACTGTGAAATACCATCCTAAGATGCATAAGCATAGCATAATTACATGCACATCGAATAACGAAGAGACGCTCCTCACATTCCAAATGCTAAAAAGTCGATACTTGTCCAATATAGCAGTGACAATACTCTATGAACAAGTCATCATGGCATGTGATTCCCTATCCCTAACTAATACAGAATCTGATGCATCTAAAGGAAGATTGGATAATGGAAATCTAAATCTAATTTCTAATGAGTCCTAGAAACTATCAGACAAGTGCTTAAGGAGGATAGAAAATTAATCATAAACCCCTCCTATGGAGAAGGAATTCAATCCAGAGAGTGGCTGGCAAGATGATGCTAAGATTTTGACCCAGGTATATCACAGAATTGAAAGTTTCCACCATAATAAAAGCTGCTAGAAAGTTCTATAAATGAGTCACCTCAAGCAACACAAAAAAAGGAAAAGAAAAAAAGAAGAAAGATTGATTACAGACAAATGCCTAGCAAAAGCAATATACTAATGTGTGATTAAACGCCGAAAAGAAATACCTGAATGGGGAACAGGGGAGCTTCAGCGTGTGAAGTGCTCGGCAACTATTGGCAAGATATCCTATTGATAAATCGGATAAATTAGGCAAGTTCTCAAGATCAAGCACACACAGCAGAGGACAGTGTTCAGCGATAACTTTAATCGACACATCAGTCAACTTTCTGCACAGTTAGAAACAAAAATAGCAAGGAAAAGCGATAAACTTTAGCAACAAGAGAAATAGGGAAATTACAACTTGGAAATCCTAACAATATAATTCTTTTTTTTTCTTTTGTTATAACCTAGCAATATAATTCTGATTCAGAAAGAAACAATTATTGGAAGCTAGAAATAATAGTTAACCCATGCTCAGAGAGCAATTGAAATCTAACCACACACTATCGGGATGGGATTAATCGTAAATATAAATTTTGATTATTTCATTTCCCTGTCATAACTCCAAAATAGGAACTCTCTAACAAACACTTAAATTATAGTGTAACCCTTAAATTTCATGAATCAGGCAGCTCAAACAGTACTTACCCACAATCCTTTAAAATAAGCTCCTTTATGTTGTGACCACGGGCAATGATGTAATCCTTGATAAATCTATCACAAATGGTTTCCATGCCTGCCAATGACAGCACTTCTAAATGTTCAAGTGCCTTCAGTGCTGGCAAAATTAATGCAGCATCTATGTTTTGGCAATGATCAAGATACAACTCTTTCAGAAGTGGTCCTAGTGAATCAGCCAAAATATTAATACTGGCGGATGTGAGAAGGGAGCACTGGCTTAGGTTTACCGATCTAAGAGCTGGGGCAGAAGAAACTAGCACGCGCAACCCCTTATCTGATAGACGGCAAGCACCAGTGAGGGACAGACTGATTAATCTAGGTAAGTGTAACCACCTTGGTGACTTTGTCACAATATAATCAGGTATACAACGTCCACACTGGTCAAGTTGTAGCACCTATTCACATGTCAATACATAACCAGAATTCAGATGGTGTCAAATAAAGGAAGTGATCTACGAAGCTAAATGAAATTCAACATTCAACAAAGGGAAATCAAGTTAAAACTAAGACTGTCCTGCAATAGTAAGTAAAAGTATCATGGGCAAGAATTCATAGAGAAACAAATGAAACAAGGTTCGAATTTAGAAAATTGACAAGAATTGAGTCATTGACAACTATCAAAGGATTCAAGAAGCATACCTCCAGTTTGGTAGTGTCACACGCTTTAAGAGATTCTGTCAGTTGATCCTCAGACATCCATGAACAATCTCTCAGGCGAATCTCTGTGGGCGACCCTTTAACAAGAAGTTCAAAGAAGTGAGTGTCCATCCGGTGAGAGTCAGAGATAAGCTGGCTAAGCCTGTGCCTCAGGTCATCTGGGACACCACCAAGTGACAAAATTGCATCAGCATTGCTGGCAAGAATTTTTAGGCACATTTCTTTCAATGATGGCACCTTAATCCCAGGCCTCATATGATTCAACTTAGGAGTCCATGATTTATTTTGCACGTTTTTGGTCCCTTTCTCTTTGATAAATTTCAAAGCTTTCCAAAATGGTGTTGATCCTTCATCGATTGGAGGTTCCACTCGAGGCTCGTGGGGAGATGATTCATCCTTAGCATCCGGCACAAACAGTGCAAAGCGAGATGCATTTTCCTTGGCTATGTCCCTGAAACGTTCCCTCCTCCTTGAGCTAACAACCTCCTGTGGTGGCTGGTAGATCATAATGTCGTCATCGTCATCATCATCTGAAATTTCAATGGGAATGCCATTGTTCAGATTTTCAGGTCTGGGTGCGCGGAATGCTTCATCATGAAAAGCATTGGCCAAGAAATCAATTTCCATCACTGGTCCCTTCATTTTCTCTTCTCTGCTTAACCTCCCGAGACCATCGTTCTCAGCACCAAGAACCAACCTTTCAGTGGTATGAGCACCATGATCATCCAATTTCATCTTCCCTCTGCTATCACCTTGCACTTCGTACTGCTCCTCCACCACCGGCATAAAGGAACCTTGAGGAAAATCAGGGTTCTGATTCCATAATTCTGGCATTGTCTTATTGCGCTTGGGAGTGGCATTATGGTGGTCAGTGGGAATAGCAATCCCCATAAAATCAACTGTTGCTCTCTTGAGAAAGGGTCTAGTTGTTTCATCAGCAACGGCGTCGCATGATGGGCCATGGTGGGGACCACCAAATAGGTCGGGGTTAGGGTTGTTGAGCAAATGGGAAAGAATAGAGTCAATGTCAATGTCTTTGTCTTGATCGGAAACCCCAACATCAGATGAAAATGACTGAAAGTGGGTTTCTTGGTCAACCCAGTGAGGAAGGGCGAAATCCCCAGGTTGTTGGGGGTTTGAGAATTGGGGAAAATCGGGTATTGGATGAGGGTGAGATGGTTGGGGATAAGGGTTGGGGTTGGGAGTGGGGTTAGGGGAAGGGGTGAGGCCAGCCATGTGTGAGGGAAATTGAGGTGTTGATGAAGAATTAGAAGAAGAAGGAATGGGATTAGGGGTAGTATTGTTGTTGTTGGGGATCATTTGTTTCTTGTTGATGGAATGGTGATAATAGGGTTACAGTGAACGCGAAAAGGAAGGAAGGAAGAGTTAGGGTTTTTGGGATTTCGGGGGAGAGAGAAAGAGAGTCTCACTCCAGAGTCAGTCCCCAGTAATGAAGAAGAAGAAGAAGAAGAAGAAGAAGAAGAAGAAGAAAGGTGGAAGCAATCCCAACGGATTCGGTAGAAAGAAAGGGAAGAGTGAGTACTGAGTATTTATCGCTCTCTCTCTCTCTGGACTCTGGAGAGTCTCTACACCTCCCTTCTCCAATGCTTTTTTTTTACGTTTTTTTTTTTTATTTTTATATACTTGTTCCTTTTTAATCATAATTAACTTCTCTTGGAGCCTTTTACTTTTACAATTCGCAAAACTTTATTTATATCAAATATGATTATTCTAATACACAGTTGCAAATTAAAACATGACAAACAAAGTTTTTAAAATAAACAATTTAGATATCAAATTTTGCTCTATTTTTCAAAGATTATTTTAAGTAATTATCTAAATATTATTGCAAAAATTTAAAATTTTTTATTTTGACACATTTTAAAATATTTTTAGATTTTGTCTTTAATAAATTTTATGAAAACTTTTAGCAGCAATTTAATCATTTTTTTTTTATAGTTTAGTCGCTAAAATAAATAAATTCTGTAACTTATTTACTTTGCCCTCTTTGGAATGTGAACAAATTGACTAATTAATTGCATATTGACTGACTAATTGCATGGATCATGCAGTACCGTTTAATTTAATGCATATTTGTCATGCTCTATCGAATTCATATTTCTTTGTTTGGAGGTAATCATATACATGTATAGTAATGTACTACAATAATATGATATGGATGGAATGCTAAAGTGTCTTTTTACCAATTGGCAATTGCTATGCTTAGCGTTCGTAATTGCTAATTGATGCAACATTAAGCAGAAAATAATTTAATTAGAAGAGGCACGTGTTTTGCCCCCATGTGAACAATATTAGTAATTATTTAAATAAATTAGGATGAAAAATAAATTAAAATAGTCATATTTTCACCCAATAGAAATATGGAATTGTAATTTTACAGTTTACTTGTTACTCCGTTGTTACCCTCACTAATCTTTGAGGGTGCGTGTCCCATTCTCACATGCTTTCCACTTCTGTAGTTCTTTCTGTTTTATTGGTCAAACATTATTGTTCATTCTTATCATATCCCGAAGAATAATAAATAAGTAAATAAAGTGGGGAAAGAGACTGAGTCTGAAAATAATAGATTAAGATTGAGAGATTAAGAAATTAAGATTAAAATAAGTTTATATATTGTATTTGGTTTAAAATTAATTAGAGATAAATACTGAGAGATAGAGATTAAATTAAGTTAATGGAGCAGAAATAAAAATTAGTATTGGAAACTATAATGTTGATGGAGGGTATTTAAGTAAAAAAATATTATTAAAGTTTCAGTCCCAGTTCCCAGTCTCCCAATTCCTTCAATTTGAAGGTACTGAAATTATGAAAACTGAGAGTCTCTGTAAACCAAACATAATACTCAGTCTCAGTTTTTCAGTCTTAGTCCCAATATCAGGAACCAAACGTAGCCTAAAAGAATTGCAATGTAGTTAAAAGGTAAATATAGACTGATAAAAATAATTTGTAAATAAATAAATTTTTAGATATTAAAATATATGATAAAAAACAAATTTGATATTAGGTAAATATTATCAAAAAGTTTAAGAATGTTTAGAAATAGATTTTTATTTCAACTTGTGTTACACAAGTAACTTTTAAATGGTTACTGTATTGGAAAACTGAAATCAGAAATTATTTGTTAAGTACCAAAATTGTTTGACACTTACTATTATTATTTGCTTTTTAATTTGTTTAGAATTTATTTATTATTAGCATATTTATAATATAAATAAATAGATTGAATATATACGTGTGAATGGCAATTGCCATTATCCAGCTAATAAAGTTGTACGTACAGAGGCATATGAGATGAGATGAAACACCTCCCCCCCCCAAAAAAAAAATGAAGAGGCGTGCCGCATACTTCTAGCAAGGAAGAATTCGGCCTAATAATAGAACAACCTGTTAATGGCTGTCAGCCATGGATAAATCGATTTCGAGCAAAACTTTTAAAAAAAAAAAAATGCTAAAGTTGTTGGTTTACTTAGACATTGGAGAAGTCACAAAAAAAAAAAAAACTTAGACATTGGAGGTAACAAAAAAAGGGTCTAATTTGGACAGTTGAACCAAGCGGCTTGATAGCCCTCCGACACGATAAAGACATCTTTCGTACAAACTTCTATTCTATCCATACAATTTTTCCTTACAGAACTTTATCAATTTACTAACTAACCTCACTGCATTTGTCATGAGTTGAGCATACAAATTTTGTTTCAATTTTTTGTTGGTTGAAAAAAAAATTGGTTTCTTTGTTTGATTTCTAAAATAGAAATATATCTAATAGTTTACTATCTAATTCTTTTTGTATAATTAATATTGGAAATTTATTTGCGACAAAAAAAAAATGAAGAGGAATATATATTTTTTTTCACAAGAGGGGAAAAAAAAGATTAGCACGATCCTTGTCTCCTTTATAGAAGTTAGTACATTAGAATTATCCACGTTCAATAATTATGAGCAATAATCAATCATTATCAACACTAACTCCAAAACCAAATTTAATTCCTTCCCAAAAAACAAAAAACCAAAAGAGAAAGAAGAAAACACGAAGAAATAACAGCGAACAATCTTCCAAGCACTGCATATTTCTCGGATTCCGAAATCCCAACGCGCAAATCACACAGACAGAGAACGGTGTACAGCTACTACTACCACCACGAGCTTCTTCTTCTCCTTCAATGCAAAATCATCAGTGACATCAAAGAAACACAAACCTTACACCATGGGTTCTGATGGGGTCTCCCAGCGGGTCAACAGCCCGCGTTTCTCCGGTCCAATGACCCGCCGTGCCCACTCCTTTAAGCGTAACAACAATAACACTGCTGCCACCGCCAACTCCGGCGGCGCCTCCACCGGTGGAGGAGGAGGAGGTTCTCTAGGTTCACTCAATGAACTTGAGCTGCAAATCAACTCTCCGAGATCGGATATGGGGACTGCTGGCTTGCTCTCATCGGATGGGTTGTTGGAAACCGTGCCGGAGAGGAAGCACGTGCACCACCACCATCTCCATCACGTGACGCACAGGGGCGGCGGCGTGAAGGGGCTGCTGAAGAAGCCCATTGAGTCCATCGTTGTGGAGTTGGGTCTGAGGGAGAAGAAAAAGCTTGGGCACTGGATGTTCTTGATGTTCTGTGGTGTGTGCTTGTTCCTCGGTGTTCTCAAGATGTGTGCCACTGGCTGGCTTGGATCTGCCATCGACACAGCTGAATCGGATGCCAACAAGGTTCGTCATCCATTAATCACTCTTCTCTTATGTTTAATCAAGTTTTAGGAAGATACATGTCTTCAAAAACTATAATTTATCGAGTGTTTAATTTTAGTTTTTTCACAAAAGTTACAACTTTATCCGTGGCATTATTCTTATTGTGATCTCTTTATTAATATTAATATTATTTTTTGGGGGTATTTGGTTTTCCTTAAGGAATCTTAAGTTTTTATGTGGAGAGTATATATTTAATTTCTTCTTGTTGAATAAGCTTTTTTGTTTGCGAGTGAACACGCTATGTTTTGTGGATATGTTATATTTGATTCATTTTTTCAGTGCTTGTAATTTGTTTGCTTGTTTGTGGAATTATCCTCTTTTGTTATAGAGAAGCTGGGTACTTTAGGACAATAACTACTTTCTTAGAAATGTTTCACTTTCCAAATTGTTGCAGATTATTTATTATCAATTTTGTGTACAGTATACTAGTTTGCCTACTTTAACGAGTTGTAGAACTTACATTAGTTCATTATCTGATTTGAGGACTGTTTCCATGTCTCCTTAAATCACTTTAATATTTATGCATCTGAGGATAAGTTATATTACTAAGCAAATTATTTTACCCTTTTATCAGGAACTATCTGGCTCAGTTTCTAGATTAATAATGGACCGAAGCTCCATTGATTATGGTTATAGGGATGGAGAAGGTGATGGTGAACGAACTCTAAAGATGGTAGACACAGGAGGAATTGGTATCCAGACTACCATGCCCGAAGTAAGTCTTAAATCCACTCTGAAGTATATGGTGTGTTTAGAGATGTCTATTCTTTTTCATTTATAAAGTTTGCTTCTCATTCAGGAGTCAGGCATCTGGTCTAAACCCAACAGTGACAATTTCACCCAATGCATAGCATTGCCAAGAAATCATAAAAGTATGAATCAAGTACCCTCCCTAGCTCGTATTATGCAGTGGGATATTCAGAGATTTTTCTCTTCTAACTATTCTTTTTGTTTTCTTTTTCATCAGAGCCTGATGGAAAGACCAATGGCTACATCCTCATAAACGCTAACGGTGGCTTGAACCAGATGAGATTTGGGGTCTGGCAGCATTATTTTCTGATGGTATATTATGAAAAGTTAGGTGGGGAGCATAATCTAATTTATCAGTGTATTGTAATTGCAGATATGTGATATGGTTGCTGTTGCCAAGATTATGAAGGCGACACTTGTTCTTCCTTCTCTTGATCATACCTCTTACTGGGCTGATGAGAGGTTGGTTTATTTTGCTACCTTATAATATGGGATTAGAAAATTGGATCTCGAAACTTCATTCAGTTTTGAAATTTCAGTCAATATTAATGATATTTATGTTTAGATACATGATTCATAGGCTATTAGGGGTTAGACTTGTTCAAATTAAGGCATTGCACCTCAGGAATTTTTGTTGGACTATGGCTATATTCTGTTGGGCTATGCAACTTTGCTACAATCTTTTATATGTTATCCCTTTTGCTATTACATTCTAAATCATAGCTGTAGTAAATGATGGATTTGAGGCTTGATAATACCCGGATTTAATACTTCCTTCCATCTAAAACTTGATTCCTTTCAATATACTTGCAGTGATTTCAAGGATTTGTTTGACTGGAGGCATTTTATTAATACACTGAAGGATGATATCCACATAGTTGAGAGATTACCAGATGTGTATGCAGGAATTGAACCTTTTTCAAAAACTCCTATATCTTGGTCTAAGGTCAGCATAACTTGTTTACTCCAGCTTCTCCTTTTGCATATCTAGAATATATGTTTCATTAATTTATTCATCACATTCTTGTTGAACTTAGCATTTCTTTTTTGCTATGCCTGTAAAAACTCTCAAGTGGGAATATGCGTGTTTAATTACAGGTCAATTATTACAAAACTGAGGTTCTTCCACTCCTAAAACAACACAAAGTGATCTATTTCACTCATACTGATTCCAGGCTAGCTAACAACAACATATCAAGTTCTATACAGAAGTTAAGATGCCGTGTAAATTACAGAGCATTGAAATACTCAGCTCCAATTGAAGAATTTGGCAACAAATTGGTATCTAGAATGCGACATAATGGAAATCCTTATCTGGCCCTTCATCTGAGGTAAGTTACAATACTAGTATAAATGCAAATATTAAGCCTGAATCATCTCTCTCTGCCTCTGTTTTCTTCTTCTCTATTTGTTCTTTTGCATAAATGTGGATATGCCTGAGCCTAAGAGCTGGAAAAAAAAGAGTTCAATTTCATTTTTCATTGCTTCTTGTAGCCTTTACTCTCTGTTGTTTTTGTTGTAGGTATGAGAAGGATATGCTTGCATTTACTGGCTGCAGTCACAATTTGACTGCAGAAGAAGATGAAGAACTAAGACAAATGCGGTATGAAGTGAGTCACTGGAAGGAGAAAGAGATCAATGGGACCGAGAGGAGATTGCTTGGAGGCTGCCCGTTAACTCCGAGGGAAACTTCCCTCTTACTTAGAGCACTTGGTTTTCCATCACACACCAGGATTTATCTGGTTGCTGGAGAAGCATATGGAAGAGGAAGTATGAAATATCTTGAGGATGATTTCCCCAACATTTTCTCTCATTCCTCTCTGTCCTCTGAAGAAGAGCTGAGTCCTTTCAAGAATCACCAGAACATGTTGGCTGGTATAGACTATGTCGTTGCCCTTCAGAGCGATGCGTTTCTTTACACCTATGATGGAAATATGGCAAAGGCTGTACAAGGTCACCGGCGCTTTGAAAACTTTAAGAAGACCATCAATCCAGACAAGTAAGATATTCTTATCTCATTTTCTGCTTGATGGTTTTTACTCCGCGTGAAACTATTTCTTCTTATTCTTATAAGTGGTGATTTCAATGGTTAATGCAGGATGAATTTTGTTAAACTTGTTGACCAGTTAGATGAAGGAAAAATTTCTTGGAAGAAGTTCAGCTCCAAGGTAAAAATGCTTCATGCAGACCGAATGGGCGCCCCATACGAAAGGGAGCCTGGAGAGTTTCCAAAGCTGGAGGAAAGTTTTTATGCAAATCCTCTACCAGGATGTATATGCGAAAGATCAAGATAGTATTCAAGACTCGGTACTAGTGGTTGTGCTTCTTATGATGACATCACTACTCACTAGAGCAGCAAACAAAAGACATTGTTGGCTGTGCTGGGCTATATTTCTCTAAGTCTTGAGGAGATTGGAATATGTTGAAAAGCCAGATTTTCTGGTAAGGTGCAATAAATTGCCCTTACCCTATACAGGGGACCAAAGTGGAGTACGAAACTGAACTATTAGAATGTACTCATAAATTAAGGATCAGGCATTGGCAGCCCTAAGTATAGCACTCTCAATACACGCAATAGAAAGTAATTATATACCTTGTGAAACAAACCTCATCCCTAACCATAGTTTTGAATGAAAATTTTAGATTGTATTTTATTCTATACTTGTACTGATATCACGAAAAGTGGATGAGACTGAATAAGTTGTATTATTGCATCATAAGAGAGAAAAGAATGAAATAGAATGGATTTGTATACTCTAATGTTAAGAGGGTAACCAAAAATATAGGTTTGTGACTAAACATTATGATTGAGAGTTGAGATACATTCATTCTTGACTGATTACAAAATTCAGATGAGCAGCACTATCATAATAGAAGCATTCACTTATTACTATCGTAAAATGTGGCTAATATTCTGAGAGTACAATAATACAATGCTAGTAACATAATAATTAAAGGCGTGAGATTGGTTCATTAGTCCCGCTTAGGAAAGGGTAATCTGTGTAGCCTTTAACAGGATCCTGAGTGTAGAATGTCTTTCTGTTATACTTAGTTAGAGGTGCATTTAGCTTCAACCTCTCAACTAAGTCCGGGTTGGAGATGAAGAGCCGACCGTATGATACCAAGTCTGCATCTCCATGAGCCACAGCTTCCATTCCCAACTCCCTTGTGAATCCACCACTTGCCATGAATGTTCCCTCATAAGCATTCCTCAGCGTCCGCATCAACTGAGCTTCCTCTTCTTCGCTGCCGGGTCTGCCCGACTCGGTTTGGCCGTAAGCTGTGTACCGGGGTTGAGTCACATGGAGATAGGTCAGTCTTTTGCCCAGCTCTTGCTGGAGGTTGTTGATCCTCTCCACCACTGCTAGCCCCAGGCGAAGCGGGTCAGAGTCCATGGCATCCAGGTGATCAATAGCTGGTGAAATTCTAACAGCTACTCTTTCTGCTCCAATTGCAGAAACAACTGCTTTGAGTACCTGCATTAAGAATCTGCACCTATTTGAAATAGGACCACCATAGTCATCTGTTCGGTCATTGATGCCGTCCTTCAAGAATTGATCAATGAGATAGCCGTGTGCGCCATGAATCTCAATTCCATCAAAACCTGTATATTCACCATAGTTAATCACCATTCAAAGAATCATGTGTTAGTAGAGAAGGGAAAGAGAGAGAAAAGGAAGCAACCAGCTCGAATAGCGTTGATAGCTGATTGGCGATAATGGTCCACTATTTGTGGAATCTCAGAAGCGTCGAGTGGACGAGGCTGTGGATAGACGCCGTAGGACTGATCGGGCAAGAGGATTCTCCATCTGGACGAAATAGGTTTGTTGGTGGAGGAAATGGGCGGTGCAGCCCCAGGCTGATACACTGTTCCGCATGTACCAAAGTAAGATCAAATCAGCAAAGAATATATATAGTAGCAGTTAGCAGTTACCAGGGTGAGATGCACGGCCAACATGCCAGAGTTGACAAAAGATGATGCTGCCTTTGGCATGCACTGCATCCACTACGCTTCTCCATGCCTCCACTTGCTCCTCTGAGTATATTCCAGGTACATGAGGAAACCTGCAACATTCATACAACTATCAGGCAGGCCGGAATGAAACCGGCCCAATAATTACGGCCCCTCACTTACCCGGGAGCAGTGGGAGAGATGAGAGTGCCTTCGGTGATGAGGAATCCACCGGGTGTGGATCTCTGAGCGTAATACTCGGCAAGGGCGGGGCGTGGGATCCCGTTCAAGGCTCTGCACCTGGTCATGGGGGCCAGCACCACCCGGTGGGAGAGACTGAATTTACCCATCTTGTAAGGAGAAAAGAGGGTGGCGGGGTGGTTGTCTGCCATTCTAAACCGGATCTTGGTTGCAGAGATGGACAATCAGATGATACAAGTGCTCCTCTTTCTGTTGGTGGAATTTTGCATTATTAAAGGGGGGAAGAGTGGGTGGGTCCAGTCAACTCCTTATGAAAGCAAATAAAAATACTTTTTGGTGTGAAAACGGAAACCCACGTTCCACAATTTCTCCAAAGGCTTTATGAATTATGGACGGTCTCCTCATTCTAATAACTTTCAATTGGACCGGCTTGGCTACTCACACACCACTTCGTTTTTTCTTTGGTCTAACCAGACATGATGATCACGTGCTTTTTCTTTTTCTTCTTTTTTCCTCCGGAAATAAATTTTCAAAATAAATAATATTTCTAAAAACAAATTAATTCGACATTATATATACCATTATCTTATCCTTACCTTCTTATAACTTTTCTTTTCCCTTTTGTTATCATTCAACAATATTTTATAAATACTAAGAATTAATCGTTATCTATTTATATGTGTATTTTTTTTAGTATTAACAGTTAATCTTACTGTTAATCTTAATATGCTGAATTTTTTTTTCCGTTTTCTGGTCGGTCGGCTTTCTCCTTACAGATCAATAGAGTATTAGGCCCTGGTCAACAATAAAGTTTTTCCCTTTGGGTCATGGCACAATAAAGCTTATTGAAGTTTAGGAGATAGCAACAAGGTTTTATCTTTCGGCCCATTTAAATTAGTGCCAAAACTGTTTGAGCCCATTTCTTTTATGGTTTTTCTAACAACGTACTGATTATCAAAAAATGAAAAGAAACTATATAAAATCATATGGTTACTCCTGATCCCAAAAAAACGCTCATTACAGTTACTCATATATTATTGCAATACCAAAAACATATTAATATATTATTGCAATCTTCCAATAATAGTCAACGCTATTTTTAAATTGGTCACGGTTAACTTCTTAAACACTCAAAGCGGTACCACCCTAAAAAAAATCACTCAAAGTAGCAAAACAACATGAAATATAAACTCTATTTTCCTTTTACATTTTTGTCATTCATGCATATCGAGCCACGGCATTAGGTTTTTTGTTTTTAAATATAATTAATTGCTATTTTTCGGGTGAAGCAACGAATACATGCGTATGTATTATCATCTCAAGTAGCTGTATAATTAAGGAATGTGCTAAAATATATTTTAAAAAAATTAATCCTTTTTCCTCTGTCATTTCATAAGAATAAATTCACCTAATTGTTAGAGTGTTGATGTTAAGCAGTCCAAGTTATCCAACGATAATGTATTTGAATGCTGTTTGTTATAAGTATGCATTTTAAATATTACAATGAAAACAACAGAAAAACGCAAGGGAGATTTTTGTTTATTTTAATTTTTTTGGAAAATGAAAATCAAGTATGAGAATAACGAAAAGAGAATATGCTGAAACCTATAAATTTTCAGGTTACAACTTACAAGTAGGGTCAAAGTCAAACTTGGTAAAGTCTAATGAACATAAAATTAAGAGTTTGTGGCACTGCGTCAACGAGTGGCTTCCGCTTGTGGATTTTTCTGCCCCTACTCTCATCATTTCAGGCAAATTGTTCATCCACACTACACCCAGTTATCTCCTTGATTTGGTAAACGTTTTAATTTTGCAACTCTTATATCCTCAGCTTGCTGTTATTAATTAAAAGGACTATTGATGAGTATATCTGCTAATGCTTCGATCATCGGTTTAATTTAACTGCGGGAGTGAAGTAACCGCATAAAAAATCATCAGTAAAAGGTTTGCCTAACATTAACATTTGTTATAATTATATATGTTGGGCATCAGATCAGATAATCATAATCTGAGTACGTAGGTCCCATGAATATGAATATCACGACTACAAATTATTAAAGAAAAGTCCAACATACATAGTTTGGTCACTCTCGTGATATTCATGCCACTTTCACCTTTTTATCATCTAATCCTAACTAAGCTGGGCGTTGCTTTTCAATATTATTTGGGGTAGTAGGTACCCATGTGTAAGCTTAATTATACCATATCATAAAATTAAAAGGACATAAATAATTCGATTTGTACCTTCTTAATAATAAATGCTTATTATTATTATTATTAAATATCCAGTGTAACCATGCAAAGTGATTATTATTATTATTATTAAAAAAAATTGGATAGGTCAAATTAAGGTGCATATATATATTGGAGTTTTAATCAAAATATTTAATCTAAAAGCTTAATATTAAGCAGCCAAAGTTAAAATATTAAATCTGGAATTCTCAGCAGGGCAGTTACTAAAATAAGCAGATTTGACTTTTACTAATTACTATTGTAATATGTTCAAATGACTTTTAATTTATTAATAAATTTAAACATAATATAACAATATAATCTTAGACAATATAATACATAAGTAATTATTTTATCTAGAGAATTTGACTCGGTATTTATACATTGATCTAGATTATGAGAAGTAGTGAGATTCTTTTGAATCCTCAAGCTAAGGTTTGGTCCGAAGAAGAACAAAAAAAAAAAGGTGTCTTCCCACACGAAAGAAATAAGATTACCCATTGAGCTAAAAGTCTAAAATATACTACGTACACCAACCTAATTAGCTTAGGTCTCCGTCTCTTTTAATTTCTTTTTCTGGTTTAATTTTGTTTTAGGTGGAACCGTATATTATGATTAAATTAATAGGGGGAATTAGGCTTCTTCGATTTGACCCAAAACATAATATCGTTATCATAATCTATAGGAAAAGTTGGAGATTATCTTCATCCCCAACCAGATGTCTCAGACTTTAATAAGTTGCATGCATTTATACGCAAAGCGTCATCCTCTCCACTTGGGGAACGCCACCCTTCCTTCATCGCCATCCATTAATTATTTTTTATTAATGTAAGAAAAATAGTCGTTTTTATTTTTCAATTTATTAGTTCAATTTTAGTGCAATGTATAAAGTAATAGGATAGGTAATTTTTCAAAAAATTTGCGAGGCTTATTAGTGTTTAAGGAAAGTAAAGTATAAAGTAAGTTATTAAATTGTTTTAATAATAAATTATAAATTCTAGAAAAATCAAAACACTGAATTTACAGGTATTTCAAAAATTGAAATGTTGAATATCATTTACGCACCAACGTATAAGTGTATAGTTAAAATTGTTAAAAAAATTATTTAATATTCTGTTAAAAAACTTATATGTTTATCTCAAGTGTTTTTAAGGCTATCAATCCATACATAATCTTTGAAGATTCACCGAACAAATTAAATCCTTATTTTTTTGTGTGGTAAAAGCGGAAAAGAAAAGCGAAAACGAAATGAAAAAGATAGGAAAATAAAAAAATAAACAGAGCAGTGTGATTAGAGATTATTTTAAAAGTTATTATTTCGAAGGAAAATAATAAAAAAAAATTTAGATAATTAATATTTTAGTAATCAATATTAATTAATAAATTTAAAATATTATTATTTATTTAAATTTTATGTAATTTCTTTTATTTTATTAATTTTTTAATTTTTGTTGGTTATTATTAGACAAAAAATTATTGGCTAATAATAATAATCGTTTAATATAATAAGAGAGGCCGCATAGGTTAGATAGGGAGTTGTAGAGGGAAAGAAAGAAAGGAAAAAGAATATTGATTGTGTTGAGTAGAGAGCGCGTGGGAAGGCAGAGGCAGTAGGAGTCACTAGTCACTACTCGCTAGTCAGCTGCGACTGCGAGCACCACCATAACCTCCAAAACCACACTAACAAACCTTCCTTCTCTCTCTTTCTTTCTTTCTTTCTGCTTCATCTCATCTCTTCCTCACACTTTGTCGTTTTTATTTTTATTATTTCGAAAACCACGAGGCTTCCACTTCCGCCGCTCACACTCACAAACTTAATTACTTCCAAAATTAATTTTTATTATTATTATTTTCCCTTTTATGTTTTTAAAGGTTCTGCTCCCTCGGTTATTCCTAATTATTTAATTCACTGGGAAGCGAAGCCGAAAACTACTTGAAGTAGCTGATTAATAATTAATTAAGCTTTAATCTTACTTTTCTTCCTCCGTTAAAGCCAACACCTCAACATCTTTGCTAAAGGCCGCATCGGAATCTCTCTATAATTTTCACCTCTCCCCCTTCCCTTTAATTTTCCGGCTTCCAGGTCAGCTTACTCTTCTTCTTCTTTCTTTTCCTTCATCTATCTAACTTTTACTGTTTCCAGTTTCAGTTTCTGCTGCACATATGCTCAATTAGATTTTTTGTGTGTGTTTTGGTTTCATCGGCGCGCATGGCGTATACTTAATCTGTGCTTTTCAGGTGGTGTAATTGACCAGAACATGGAACATAGGATACTATGTGTTCTTTGGTCTCAAAACATGTCCTTTTTATATAATTAGGCTTCTCTCTTGTGGGGGAAGTCTTTTAGGTTTACCTAACATCTTTTAATGAGCGACATGGGGAAACAAGGGAAATTAAATCATTGGATGTTTCTAAAGTATATGAGAGGTCCAGGGTTTTTGTTTTTATTATTATTTTTAAATAAAAAAAACTTGTTTTCTTATTCAGTTGGTGCAAATTTAGTCAGTTCAAGTCAAGTCTTCTAAGAGTACATTCATGTGACTAGCAAATCATTTTGAAGTTGAAGCTTTAATCATGCTTCACTTTCATGTAATTCACTAATAGTTGCTTATCTGATCTTCTGTCATTGCTTATCATGATTAGGAAACAACAAATGACTGGCATGGCAAAGGAGGAAGAGTCAGCTAGTCCTAGTTGGGGTGCTTCACTTTTTTCGCATACCACAGAGGAAATGGCTAGGGCTGTTGTTGCTGCTGTTAATTCCCCAACGTTGAAAGATGATACTGGTGGAAGCCAATTTCAGAGGCTGCACAGTCAAGTTACAAAGATGATTAAGGGCTTTTCACGCTCACCTGATTCTAAAAATGCATATTACAATCCTGAAATCCTGACTAGTTTGAAGCGTCAATGGGCTGCAAACTTTCAATTGCAACACACTGTATGTTACAAAATTGGGTTTTGACTAGTGTACCAGAATTATATTTTCTTTATAGGCTTTTGAGTATAACAATTCAACAAAGCTCATACTTCTTATTATTGTATTATCTCTGGAACTTGGTTTGAATGCTTGTTCCTGTTCGTTTCAAACCGTTGCATCTTTGCTCATGACTCTCTGTTGTGCCATTACATTTTTTCCTCCGTTGAACTTGCAGGACCAGAGATCTTGGAAGGAGCCCTCACAGCTGTTTGAAAGCATGGTGGTTGTGGGACTTCATCCAAATTGTGATGTTCAGGCACTGCGAAGGCAATATGTTGATAGAAAAATTGAAAGTCCTGGAAAATTGAGAAGTGCACTTGGTTATCAAAATCAATCCCGTATAGAACCCAATATAGAACCCAACATTGAACCTCAGGTTGCGATTTTTGGTATCAGAGATTGAATTATTATATTTTTTTATTCTCATTGCCATTGCTATTTGTTCTAGTGTTTATGTATTACCATTTCAGTTTCACTTTTATGATCATCAGAATTTTCATTGGTAATTGTCTTTTATAAGTTTGTCTTCAACTGTCACAGTACCTTTAACTCTCATATTCAAAATTTTCCAGGTTTTATTTGTCTACCCTCCAGAAAAAAAGCTGCCTCTTAAATGCAAGGATCTTCTCTCTTTCTGCTTCCCTGGAGGATTGGAGGTTAGGTGTATGCTTAATG
>JASCZI010120857.1:183268-193830 GCA_036250425.1 Stylosanthes scabra
TCAGTCTCTCCCAAGGCTCCTAATAATAATAATATTAAAATAAGCCCAAGTAATGAGATGAGAGTGCAATAACCCCTCACACACTCTACAACTCTGATATTAAAATATCTATCTCTGCTGCTATTTGAATCTGTGTTCCACTACTTACAGCAGAGTGAGGCCTCAGGTCAGGACCCTTTTCTGTTTCATTCTTCATTTGTTTTCCTTTCTACCATCAAAATCATCATCTCTTCTTCTTCCTTCTTCTCAGCAAAATTGATCTGATGATGAATGGTGGAAGCAGCAGGAGCAGCAGCAGGTTCCCATTCACACCATCACAGTGGCAAGAGCTTGAACACCAAGCTCTCATCTACAAATACATGGCTTCTGGCATTTCCATCCCCCCTGATCTCCTCTTCTCCATCAAAAGGGGCTACCACCTTGACCACTCTAGGCTCTTCCCTCACCACCACCCTCCACAACACCGTAAGTTCTTCTTCTTCTAGTTTCTTCCCTATATGAACTTGTTCAAGTCATTGATTACTCTTTGGGGGAACATATACATACATAAATGGTAAATCTATGCATGCAGTTGGGTGGAACTATCTGCAGATGGGTCTGGGAAGAAAGATAGACCCTGAACCAGGGAGGTGCAGAAGAACCGATGGGAAAAAATGGAGATGCTCAAAGGAAGCATATCCAGATTCAAAGTACTGTGAGAGGCACATGCACAGAGGCAAGAACCGTTCAAGAAAGCCTGTGGAACAAACTTTGAAGCAATCACCACCAACAACAAACACGGATGATGCTGCTTCTTCTCCTGCCGCTCCTCCATCTTCAACCACTACAACAATCTTGTCAATCACCAACAACAACAACAACTCTCTCTCTCCTCTTTCATCTGCACCACTGTCCTCTCATGACATCTATCATCAACACCAACAACACTCCTTCCTCTACCACCACCACCAGCAACCCTCTTCAAGGTCCTCCAACCCCATTGGCTTCTCTTTCCAGGACAACAACAACAACCACGCTGCTCCTTTGTTTCTTGACACCACTGGTTCTTCATCCCAGACCAACACTGACTGCAGGTACTGCTTGCTTCAAATCTCTCTTTCTCTTTCTATTTCTGGTGAGTAATTCTCTTGTCTTTTTTGGTATAGGGAGAGGTACATTTATGGGCTGAAAGAGGAGGTGGATGAGCATGCTTTCTTCACGGAGCCTTCGGGAACAATGAGAAGCTTCTCTGCTTCGTCCATGGATGATTCATGGCAGCTGACACCACTCACCATAAGCTCCTCATCATCTTCATCGAAGCAGAGGAGCTGCTTGTCCAATGAAAACAACAACGACAACGAGGAGCACTCTTACTTGCAGCTTCACCACCACCATAGCTTCAACAACTCATCAAAGCAAAGAGAAGCAGAGCAAGATCATCGTGAGAAGACCACCGTTCATCGATTCTTCGATGAATGGCCTCACAAGAGTAGAGAAGGATCATCATGGCTTGATTTGGATGACAAATCTTCCACAACTCAGCTTTCCATTTCCATCCCCGCATCCTCTCATCATCATGACTTGACAACTTTCACTTCAAGAAACCATAGAGGTAAATGCAACAACACTCACTTGAATGTTTTATTGTGGCTGGGGATTGCTGATTGCTGAAAAGCTTGGAACTTTTGTTTCTATGCAGATGGTTAAGCTTAGCTTTCAAAAATGGGACCTACCATTGTGGCATGAGAGTGAGAGTGAATCAAAGACCTAATAATGTACTTTGTCATGCACATGGACATGCTTCTCACTTCTCAAACTATCTTATTCCAATTCCAAGAGCTCCCCCGTTTTCCACCTGTGTTTTGTAAATTCACTTCAACTGGGATTTGTGTCTCCATGACAGGGATCCAATGTCTAATGTCTTTACCTATTTTACTGCTTTCTCCTCTGTCTCTGTGTGTTCTAAATTCTAATACCATGCTATTATTATTTCCCTTTCTCTCTCTCTCTCTCTTTCTTTCTACCAAACATATTTCCAAGTCTTTCTCAATCTCATGTTTATGCTAATTACTAATTGCACCTTTTCTTGTGTGTTCTTCATGCTACTTTCTTAAAGTTAAGAAACCAAATACAAGCAAACGAAGCATATGTTATGGACAAAAGACTATATATTTTATTTTATTCATATGCCTCTGAGCATAGTAATAATATATAGTAGCAGAAATGATTATTACACAGTTGGTTCTTTTGTTTTTACTCTTTCAAGTCTAAAATCTTATGAATTATGCGGCCCACTACTGAACCCTAATATATGCTCCAGTTTTCACAAGTAATTTGTAATTTTCTTTACTTATAAACTTCAATTTGATAGTAGAATAACACCAATATACTGATGTATATACGACATTCAGTTATTTGGATCGGTGCGCGTACCGTGCAGTATTTGTCAGTTTTATTAGAAATTAAAGAAGAAAACAAAAACATATAAACACGTCATCCCTTAGCTTCTTCATAGCAGATCTGATCAGAACACACGTTTAGAATTTATTAATATGAACAACTTTCTTACGGTGATATAAATAAACAAAATTACATGGGTGATAAATTCTTGTTTATGTGAAACAAACAACTTTCTCTCATGGTTTCTAGAAAGTTAATTTGATTGGAAGAATGTGGGAGCATGTGTAGTAATGCTTATCATCTCATTTACATATTTTAGATTTTTCTCCATTCTCCTATATATACCCTATTCCTCCTTTCTCTTTTTGTGTGTTAAATCTCATTAAGGACCATACCGTGCATTGCTTTTGGATTATATAACATAACACATATATATTAAATAGGTTGATTAATTAACTAGTTTAGTTATATGTAAAGATAGAAGCATGCACGAGTGTGGAAAGGAAAGGAAAGAAAAGGAGGAAGCTACATGTTTGGACTGTGGAATTCAGCTTTAGGGTAAAAAAGAAAGAAAAGGTGTCATGGTTGTGATTTGAGAAGAAGGTGGGGTGGGTAAGGTGAGTGGGACTGTTACGTTGTTATGTAATTATGTTGGGTCCTCAAAAAGAGTAACTAGTGTGGCTAATATCAGAGACTATGCAGTGGCCAGTGGAGGGGGTTCAGGCCTAGTAGATGGACTAAGGACTGTAGGGACACTTCACACTTCACACTTGTAAATTCTTATCCCCTTTCTCTTCCATTCAACCACCTCTTCTGACTTCTCAATACCTCATTCAGACCATTCTCTTTCTTCCTTTCTTTCTTTACTCTTTAGCCTTTACAAAAATAAAATTCAAATTTTATATAATATCAACACCACTTAACTCATTCACATCACATTACAATATATCTTATCTTGTGTTATGTTGATTCAGGATTAGAACCACTGAATTCAGTGAATTGTATATCATGTTGCTATTGTAAATTGTAAAAGTAAAATAGAGAAGAAGACCGCACCTTTTTATTTTTGGACAGAAAGACCACACTTGTACATACTCATATACTCACCTCAATAAAAATATGACCCAACAAGCCATTGTTTCACCAAGGCCCAACCACAATAGAATAAGCCCACTTAATTCTTAAAAGCCCATTGTTAACGATTTGCGCGTCTTCCCTCCTTCTGACTTCTGCGTTCTGAGTTGTGACTTGTGAGTTGAGTTTTGCTTTGAATCTTTTGATTTCGTTGCGAACTGAATAGCAGATACAGCTTCAGAGCGGCAATTGGAGATGACAGTTAAATGGTACCACCGCCATCTCTTCCATCTGCATTTTCAATTTATTCATCTCACAAAATCTTCTTCTTATTTTTTTTTTCTGCCGATAGGATTCTTCACTGGACTCCAACACCAGGATCCGTGGTGAATAGCCAAATCCTGAGCGAGATTTCGCAGTGCGTGGAGAGCTTCGTCAACGCCGTCAAAGACGGAAGATGGAAAGCTACCCTCACTTTCTACAGACCTAATTTGCGAGGTTCTTTTTCTTTCTTCAGCCTCCGTTCCCTCTCTTGTTCCCGGGAACCCTAAAATGTTACGATTCTGATTGGCGACCTAACTTGTAACAGACCAATCGATCCCCAGCGAATTCCCGCGTGATTTTCTGGGGATTTCGCTGTTGGAGCAGCCAAACAAATACTACTTCATAATCCGCGGTAACAAAATAATCCTCGAGGCTGATTCTACTATCTTGACTATAATGGAGAAATTGCAGTCTTATAAATCCAAAGTTGCACTTAATTTCGAGGTGAATTAATTTACTCACTTACCTACTTGTTGTGTGTCTCCCTGGTTCGTTGCTTAATATAATGATTGTATGGTGCAGGGAGTGCAGTATAAAATGGGTGACTTTCAGATGAAGGTGGTCAAAGTTGTTCCCAATCAAGGTGAAAGTCTTAGAGGAATTTTGATTGAGGTAACCACTTCAATTCTGTTTGTTGTTTGGGTTGAGTCAAGAAAATAATTGAATAGTCATTGTATGCTTTTCTGCAGATTGAGTACCTCCCTATATCATCAATAGAAAAAGCGAAGCCAATTATGGAGGAATTCCTCGAGGTGTGGCGAGAAGTGATGTCAAAAAAATCATTACCAGGGCATTTCACGCAGACAGAACCACATTTTGCAGATTATAAGCTTCCTGACAATTATACCTCACAACATACAGCTATCCAGTATGCTGCTGCCTTGGCCCAACTAATTCAATCCGCACAGTTAAGGGGCTAGCACCATGAAAACATGAAAGGAACACCCAATTGTTCTACCCTTCTTAAGTTTAATCACTTGTCATGGTAGGTGTCTACTTTGATTGTCTTCAGCTGAAGAAAACACATGTTCCACTTCGTTGGCAAAATGAAAATATTGTAATTGTAGGAGCCATTTTTGTTATATCAGTATTACAGCTATTGATCCTTACCTTATTACAGCCATTTTTGTAAGTCTTGATTGAAAGGAAGACGGACAAGAAAAAACTGGCTTTTGCAATATCTCGACTACGAACCAATCTAGCAAAAAGTATATTAAGGGAACATATAATTCAAAAGTTCATGCACATTTTAATATTCAGGGAGAGTGCATCTATTGATACATATATACCCTATATGCTTGAATTGGGGTTATTTTTAAATATGAATGCAGCCATATATACACATATGTAATTGTTCTTATATCAATTCATTTATTCAATAGTTTTTTTTTTTTTTTTAATTACTTACAACTCATACACATTCTAACACACTCTACTTGAGGTTTCATTCACTCTCCGAATCTTATTCCATAAAACTGTGAACTATGATATTTTTTCTCCCCTCTTTTTAGATAACGGACTAAGAAATATTAGATTAGTAGTAGTGTTAGTGAAAAAGGTGCATGGCCACGCAGGTCCCTTCCCTGTTGGATCGGATTTTGAGTTCGTGCAATTTGAATTGGATGATTTCCACAATTTAATTCCATTTAAAGCGGTTTGAGTTGTATAAGATTTGTAGCTTTGTAAATTAACAAAAAAATAATTAAAAATATCTCAACAATAATTTTTTTCCCGGTAATAACAACATTAAAAAAAAAAAATTTCTTTGGCTTCCCAAGTATCCCACCTCTCACACTTGCTTAAGCGGATTAGTGAACTAACCACTTAGACATTAAAATCTCAAATAACATAATATGGCAACTATCTTTGGATTGGATAGTGTGTTGGGCTTAGCCCATGAAAAAAAAATCATATATATTAGTGTAATTTAGGTTTAGGAATTATTTTGTTAGGTACTTTGGTGTACTCTTATTATAAGCTTCTGGTGGGAGAGGGATACATTTAGGATTAGTTTGGCGCGGGTTTATTCGGGGTTTGGGCTCTCCACTTCCAAAAAAAATTTGAAATCATCTCTTCCATCACATATAAGTGGCGGCTCTGCCTCTTCTCACTCTCTATTTGTGTGATCTTATGGATTCAAACCGTTCAAATAATGCTCCCGGAAGGAAGGTTTGTTTCTTTCATACTTACTATTCAATCAATAATCAATAATACATTAGTATTAGAGTTAATACCACTGTTTTCATTGCATAATGTGCTTCTTCATGCTTTGTAGGTCAAATTCGCACCAAGAGCGCCACCTCGCCGAGTGCCAAAGCAAGAAATTAAAGCGTATGTATCATTTGTTTTCATAATAATTTGTGTTTCTCAGCTTAATCTGATGTCAGTTTGATTTGTTTTTGTTTCTGCAGTGAACTGCCTGAAGATGATGATGCCGAACAGTTTAATTTGCTTCGGCGTTTAAATGTGTGTGTCATATCCTTCGCATTGGATTACTCCATTCTCTTTGACTTTAAATTCTCTTGTTGATATTTTCGTTTTCTTTCTTTCAGGAAACTGTCATGAATGGCAGGCCCAAAGTTGAGAAAAAAGGTTGAATAATTTATTCCTTTTGATTTTAAAAGTTATTTGATCCCAATTTCTTCAACTTTTTGTATTTTAAGCATTGATTTTCTGCCTCCATCATATATTAAGCTGTGTTTGATTGGTTTGTGCTCATCCATCCGATCCTAAAATTCTATGAATCTATTAGAAGCTAACAATCCATGCAGTTGTTTCAGTCATTTAAATTATGTAGCAGAGGTTATAGACAGACCTTTATTCATGTAGTAGAGTCAATTTTAATACTACTGTGCTACATTTTCTGCTTTTCATTTGAACTCAAGACCACATGTTTTATCTACTGAGATTTAGCTTTACTCTCATAAATGATTGTGCAATTCCTGTGTGAGTTCCTAGCACTACAATAAGTAAAATTGAAAAACTTGGTCAATTTGAATATTTACTATTAAGAATCTAGTTAGTCTATGTTAGTATGTTGAGGCTTGAGAGTAGAGAATACCATTTTCTCTAAAGTAGAAGTAGTATTATTATTTTTGCTTTCTAAAACTCCATTGTTTATAATCATGGTTTGCAGTGTCAGCTTCACAGATTGCTTTTGGTTATGGAGGCGAAGCACAATCCTTCAAGTCATATCATAATCGCAGGGGTGGCAGTGAGAATTCTGCATTCAGTGGTATGCTACCACCAATGCATTTCAATTTAGTAATTTGCTTAAAATTGTTTGTTTTTCACTTTACTGCAAGAACCTTCTTTACATTAATCATATTTTGTTTATGCTTTAGCCACAGGTGTGAGAGAGAAAGAATACAAAGAACCATGGGTAAGTGAACTGTGTTGCATGAACTTGCAGACTTATGTACTGTTTTATTTGTTTCCTCTGTGAATGTCTCTGATGTATTTGGTGGTGTGATTGTGCGTGCTTGTTTAATTACAGGATTATTACGGTTATTATCCCGTTACACTCCCTTTGAGGAGGCCTTATTCAGGAAACCCAGGTACCTTCCAAAAAACTATCTTTAGATAAAGAAAAGAAATGTAGTATATTACAATTTCTCAGAATCCCGAGGTTTTTGACTTAGTTATATGCCTACAATCATATATTATTACCAATCAACTATTCACTTCAATATATTTTTCACTTCCACTAGAGTCGAGAATTTATTTCACAATCAAGTGGCTTAACTATGCAAATTGTTTTTTTAGAACTCCTTGATGAAGAGGAATTTGGGGAGGCTGCAGAATCCAGAACCTATGATGAAAATTCAACAAATCAAGCAAAGGAGCTTGGCCTTTTGGTTAGTGAACTAAAACTTAAGAAACCGAATTGTTTTAATGATTTTACTAGTTTTCTGAATAGCAAATTGTTGGTAGGAGGAAAACCCAGAGGCATGTATGTTCTTGATCCAGTTACCAACTGCTTTGCCAGCGATTAAAGGATCAGCTTCTTCTGGAGAACAAGATGTCAATGAGAGCTCTTCTAAACCTCAGGGATCCTCAAAGAAAGTGAAGCCCTGTAAGTTAAATGAACTACCATCTGGCTTCATGGGTAAAATGCTTGTATACAAGAGTGGTGCTATCAAGCTGAAGCTTGGCGATACCCTTTATGATGTAAGTATTGCATTCCCTATATAAATTACAAGACATAATAATCTTAGTGATAGTTCTTCAATTCTTTTTCTTAATTTTCAAGTTCTGAATATACTATGAAAAGGCCTTGAAAAAGAATTTGTAAAGAAAACAAGGTTAAGTCGTGATCAAATTCCAAAGTCATGTTACACACAATGTTACTGACTTGATGAGGTAAAAGCAGAAGGAAAAAAAATTGCGTCTGATCTTTTTCTAAAATGGTTGCAGGTTTCCTCTGGTTCGAATTGTGTATTTGCCCAAGATGTTGCTGTTATGAATACTGCTGAAAAGAATTGTTGCACAATTGGGGAGATCAGCAAGCGTGTCACTATAACTCCAGATATAGATGCCATGGTAGAAAATCTGGCTTCTTTATGATAAATCTAGCACATTTCTTTTTCCAAGTAGTCTGCACTGCAATTTTTTTTTTGGTTTTAATCCTTAATTATATTTAACTCAACGTAGATTATGTCTATTTTAGAAATCCAGTAGGTGCGTTTTGTTAATTAGAGAGAGCGAGGATGATCTCTTTCCACGAGGCCATTTCATAGAGACATCACTATATTAGTTGAACAGAATATTAGTTGGTTTGATGTCTTCGTTTTTTATTTTCGCTAAAAGGTAAATAATAATACAGTTGACAGTGCATCAGTCAGAAATGCATTTCCTAATCAGGGGTATGATAAGACTTTTAAGAACATAAAGCTACATTTTTTCCATCAATAAATTTTGGCCTAGAATAATTTGTTTGTTCTCTTTTAATGTAAAAAGAGTTTTGGAATTTGAAATTATTGTGTATAATTATCCATAAATTTTGTTGTCGTTAATTTTTTTTTTGTCTTTCGATCGAGTTACACCTTAGAAAGTCTAATCCATGAATTTTTACTAGAGAACATTTATATTTCTAAGACTTTTAATTAATAAAATAATAAATTAAATACTTTTATTAATGATTAACTAAAGACTAAATATTTATACTAACAATTTCTCTATTCGTCAAGCGTTTGTATTAGTGGTCTGTTGTCCAATCTGAAGGACCTGCCAATTGGCATTCAAACGTTGACAATGAATTGTCACCAAACTACACTTGAAAGCCAATTGTATGTGAATCGCTTTTGTGCCATTTATCCTTGCCAATAAAGTGATAAAGGATTATCAATTTCAACACAAAACAAGAGAGTTATCAACTTATCGATCACCCTTTGCGTCAGTGTCAATATCACAAAGACAATGTAACTCAGATCACTGCTTCAGGAGCGATTAAACATATTGTCTTGCCTACTTAGGTTTAGCTCAAAACGTGGGAGGCCCTCACTCAATCAATAATGCACAGTAGTTATATTGTCAATTGCGTTTACAGAATGTCAAAGAATAAAACAAAACATTCATTCCGTAGTGGCTACTTAAAAAAGGTATACAAGACGTGAACTGGACTTTCACTGGGTGTTAAAATGATTATGACTTATGAGTTTAAAGACATGTCCACTTCAAGTACACCCATTAGTGATAACGACTCACCCAAAATTAAGGATTTTTATTTTGGATAAGTTATTTTTTTAATATAAAACGAATAAATTTATTTTTTAGAATATTAAAAAAAATTAGTTCTTAATGAAATAAAAACTTTATTTAGGTTTTTATTTCTTAAACTTTCAAAACAATTTAATCTTTCTATATATTACTTTTTAGAAAAATCATTGAAAATATTAGAATTTTTACTCTTATATTGTTATATTAATAAAAATAAATCTTCAAACATTCACTGAAATAAAAGTTTTAAGAACTTCAACATTTTATAAACTAACAGTATTTATTGCTGCCAAATCCATGTTTGAGTTGTGCATGGCGTTTGACTTCAAATGTTATAATAAGATGCTCAATCCTGTGAAACTCGCTCTAAAATTAAAAGAGCAATAATTTTGAGAGGTGTAAGATTTATAATACATCTCCTTGAATTCAAGTTAAGCAGTAATGAATGATAGACTTTTTATACTTATAAATTACCAAGATATTATATATTTTTTGAGATGCAAAAAATATGAACAATAAGAGCAGCCAATGGTTGTCTTGGATGGCAGTGGTTGGAGAAGAAACAATTAGGATAGGATTTGAAAGAGATGCATGGTAGTTGTCTAATGTCTAATAAAAGTTTTTCACTTGAATATTACTGTTACTCTCTTTATTTTTCAATAGAAACCAACTTTTAAAAGTTGAAACGTTATTTCTCTAACAACTACTATTTTGAGCGCTCTCTCTCTATATATATATTATAGCTAATCATAATATGGCTATTCATACTTTCTCTCTTTCATTCCCATCACGACAAGCTATATATACAATCTGCTACTCATTATTTTACTTGTTACAATCAAGTGCCTCCAAAAGTCAGTATTACATTCCCATTAACTTCGAAGTGAGCCAATAGTCTTAGCTTACGAATAACAATATATATGCTTTGGTTTACACTCTACATAGGTTGGTAAAAGCAGACTTGCGTGGTAGCTATATAAGAGAGAACATGATCTAGCATTCACAAGTGATATGATGAACCCAATTTAATTAGAAAACTATCATAATAAATTTGTTTTTGGAGCTTG
>JASCZI010120857.1:193840-205000 GCA_036250425.1 Stylosanthes scabra
GGGAGAGAGGGTGGTGACGGCTAATATAGTTAAAAATGACCTACCTACCTTAGTTTAGGTACCATCAGATTCTATAATTAACACGTTCATCGTCTCTATTCTCTCTTATCCCCACAATTCCCTTAATAAAACTTTACTTGCTTTAATGTATATTGCATTAGATGCGAAAACCAGGCCTATAATTTAAAATTATTGACAAATAAAAGTTCTCTTCATATAAATTAAAATCGATGGTGCTTAGTTTTTTCTCTATATACTAAATAGAAATGAATTAAAGTAGCTGTGAAATTATATATTGTTTTTGGGTTGGGCATTGCTATATAGCTAGCTATAAAGATGTATTATATTTATATATGTTGATTTTGTTGCTTCCTTCTTTACTTTTCTTTTTTTACCATTAAACCTTTAGTCACCATTATATTTAGATTATTAAATTGTGATGTCATAAAAACGTAACTGAAATAGATTTAAAAAGAAAAAATTGAAGTAACTACTAAATACCAATTTTAGTATGATTCTAACACTGCGAGCAGGCTTAGGTTGTTTCTCCACGTCAATCATGGCATTATCTCTCTTCCTAAATTCAATCAATCCTAATCAACTACGAGAAAGTCTAAACATGATTCCATTGAAAAAGACAATGTCCATATATCAAAGATGCTTGGATATGAACTAACCATCTAACATTCAACCCCGAAGAGTGTACTACTGTACTTTATGTTGTGTTTTACAAGCAACCGTAATAATTTTTTAGCTTAGCGTAGATATAGTTCATAAAAAAAAGTTTTAAGAAAAAGGAAAGAAAATAATAAATATTCAAATGAAATATAGAGGCTTAATAAATTTATTCCTGGTATTTTTAAAGTACAGTTTTCATTGGTCACGATGATTAATTTTCAATTAAGAGATACACCTCATTTCTGGATAATAACCTATACATTATGCCATGCCAAACCACAATAATATACGTAAATGTCTTGATGAAAAGATATTTAATTAAAAGAAATTAAATAAAGGATGTTTGTATAAATCAGAATTAATATCAAAAGTAAAAGGTGTATTAAAAAACATATACAAAATATATAATATTTTTGTTTAATTAATTAGCAAGAAATAATCATATTAAGGCACATAAAGGTTATTAACATTATTCAGTGTAACCAGTAACCAGCAAATTAAACAAAAGAATGAGTAATGAAGAAAGACATTGTTAATACGTAACCCTAAGCTGCGCTTTCTATGCATATGGCATCAGAGTCAGAGAGGTGATGATATATGGGTTCAGTGGGACTTGGCATATCACACGATTTCTTGTTGTAAAGGAGAATTTCTTATGAAGAAAAAAAAATGTCATATATTCGAGCTCGAGTGTGAACAATTTAATTAAATGAGAGGGTATGTGTACATCACTACTCAAAATGTGCAAGCATATACATACTTTCATGGATAAGCTAAGTTATGAACTCATGTTTCTGAATTGACACTTCCATATCTTTTTTATTTCATTCTTATTGTTTGATAATTCACACTCTCAGTCTCAGGTCTCAACCCACCAAACTAGATCCATGAGGCGTAATATAACCCTTGATAAGTGATGATAATGCATACTTTTAAATGTAAGAAATATATATGAATTAATAAAATAATTGATAGTAATAATTATTGAGAAGTAGTAGTAGATAATTATTAGAGGCGAAGTAGTAGTAGTAGTAGAGTGATGTTATAGATGGTAAGTAAATAGTGAGGACCATGCAATGAATGTGTTGCAAATTGCAATCATATAATGAGGGGACCACATCAGAGTTTGTGAATGGAGTAACCAAACCAATAGTAGCTTATGCCTTATAAGTAATTTGATGGTGGCAAACACAAACACTAGCCAGTCTCTCCTCCTCAAATTAAAGCTCAGTAGCAGCAGATAGCAAAGAGTAAGGTAATCAGAAGAATGGGGAGAAGTAGCCCTTGTTGCTCAAAAGCTCAGGACTTGAAAAGAGGTGCTTGGACTGCTGATGAAGACAAAATCCTCAGAGACTACATTAGGCTCCATGGCCATGGAAGATGGAGAAACCTTCCCCAAAAAGCAGGTACTTATTATTAATTGTAATTACTTGGTATATGTATGTGAATTGACATTCAAATACAATACAGGTTTAAAAAGATGTGGGAAAAGTTGTAGACTGCGATGGTTGAACTATCTAAGACCAGACATCAAGAGAGGCAATATATCCTCCGATGAAGAAGAACTCATCATCAGGCTTCACAACCTCCTCGGAAATAGGTACCTACCTACCTCTCTACCTACCTTATTAATTCATTTCCCCCACCATATCTATAATCTCATCATCATCACTTTATAGGTGGTCTCTCATAGCTGGAAGGCTTCCAGGGCGAACAGACAATGAGATCAAGAACTATTGGAACACCAATCTGAGTAAGAGGATAAATAATCACAACCAAAGGCAAACAACAAACACCTCTTCTTCTTCTCTTCAACCCACACTCCCCCAAACAGAACCTACTCCTTTTAAGATTGATTTCCCTGTAATCCGAACAAAGGCTACCAAGTGCTCAAAGCCATTACTCATAAATAATAATGATCCACCACTACTCCTTCACAACAACCCCACCAATAATGCAGCACAATCAACACAGCTTCTGGATTCTGCTACTGCAAACAACCATAATAATAATAGTGTCCTTTCATCAATGGTAACTAACCAGAACATGCAACCTGCTACTACTAGCAATGGGTTTGTGTCCTTCTTCAATGAAGATGATGACAAAGAACTACTCTCAAAGACAGATTTGCTCATAGATGATTATTGTAATCTTGATGATGCTGCTGGCGGCTTCCATGATCTTCTCATTAACTCGGATGTGATGGGCGATGAGCTATTATTATTATCACCTTATTCGGACCAACCCACCACCGTCTTCTCTGATGACATCCTCAATCAATGGACACACAGCTATTTCACTGCTACTGATGATGATGATCATCACGTTAATGATGATGATAATAATGTCTCAATCATCAACCATCATTTTCAACAGTCAAATGACTAGCAGAATAATGACAATGCCTCCGATCCGCAAAGAATGTCTCTGAAATGTGTTTTTATAGATTATTATTGTATATATTTCTTCATTTTTGATTGAGTTATAACCAATAATTAATTACTGTTCCTGTATGTGTTGATAAACCGGCAAGGTATAGCCAGATATACCAAGAGCACAGAGTGTGGATTGGATAGTGATCGACTACCTACAAAAAAAACACTCCTATGCCTTAAGTCAATATATGTGTATATTCTATATTTTGTTTTCTCAATAACAAAAAACCGAATTATATATATAATGTAAAGATCTAGAATCCTTTATGATCGACTTATAACAGCCAGATTAAGTACAAATTTATAATATCTCAATTTTTTGTTCACATATATTTCCCAGTTGCTGCTTTGATGTAGTTAACGTTCTGCCGTATGAACTCAAACTCAGCTATAGCTCTGTACTGCCATGATTGCCCTTCAGGTTGCAATAATATTCTAATGCAAAAATACTTTTAGTGACCACTGACCACCCTCAGCATATATGAAAAATTAGTAGACAAATTTATGAATGAAGGTTCCAAACTATCCTTCAGATTTATCTAGAACTTGCAACTACACAGTTGTGAAGCTATTATCTGTTCTTTTAATTGTTATTCACATTTCCATGTTTCAAGCAAGAAAAAATTAGGTGCTATATTTACTATCCTTTTCTCTTTTAAACCCTTTCGCTATTTTTATACATTTTCTTTTTCTTTGGATTATTTCCAAAAAAAATATTTAATTTTCATCCACAACTATCTTGTCATATATATGGTACAATGAGGTAATTAGCGAATCTGCCATTTGAATGAAAATGGTACACTACAATATGAATCACATGGCTGGAATAGCAACATACCACCAAGCCTTAGATACCATAAGAAGCTCAAGTTGTTGCTGCAGAAACAACTGAGTTTATTAATGTGTTAGTTTCTTGTGTATAATTTGTGGAAAAAGTTAGCAAGACAATGAACAACATGGGTCTAGCTAGGCGGCCGCAAAGATAATAATGAAGTAAATTAGATTTGTGGGGTAACGCAGCAAGAAGATACACTCACTTATAGTAAGGATCCTTAGTGGAGAAAAGCAAGAAGGCTTCATATGGCTTAGTTTGTGGCTGCATATTTCATAGTATACGGTTTATGTGTATCTATAACAAGCAACCAAAATCTGTACATTCAAACTACTTTCTATACAAATTTAACAAAAATACTTTATGAAAATCACAAAAGCATCATCATCATCATCATTTGAAGCCAGAACAATTGGGGAAACTAGTTAGTCCCCAAAATACATTACACATGCATATTAGTTTATTAAATGAGTAAATAGAAAACTGAAGAACAATGATCAAACAGTTGGAATGCATGGGTAATCAAAGACTAGCAGATGGAGTAGTAGGAACAACATAATCAACCACCACCACACTCTCAATGCGATCCCTAACCTTATCCTTCTCAGCATTCACCACATCCTCTTTTGAAACCACCGTCTCCAGCTCCTCCACCCCCGGAAATACCCCCAGGGACGCAATCGAGTAACCCTTCGCCCTCGCCGGCGAGAAATTCTCCCCGACACTCAGCTGACTTATCTCCTTGAAACTCTCCTTCATTCCTCCGATAACCCCCAAGATCTCGTCCTTGGCGTGATCGCCGGCGTTCTCCTTCAGCTTCAGGAAGCTGAGGCGGATGGCCGATCCCGGCGGGGTGACTATGTCGGCGGCGGGGAGGGCAGGGGAGACCCAATCAATGGCCATGATGTCATCGATTATGGGGAGGACATTGCCCTTGACAACACTGACGTGGCTGGGGTGGGCGGAGTAGGCGTCGAGGTCCTGCTTTGTGGCGTAGCGGCTGTGGAGCATGTGGGTGAAGGTTAGGGAGGAGGAGCGGCTGCGGAGGACGGGGCCCATGGTGAGATGGAGTACCTGGTCGAGGGAGAGGAGGGAGTTGAGACCGTTGACCATGGCGGAGACCTTGGAAGGGTCAGTGTTGTCTTTGACCTTGAAGAGCACGATGTGCTCCACCACTGATTGGGTTGGTGTTGATGATGACGTCATCTTGATAGATGCTCCAGTGATGGTGTTGGAGGAGTAGGCGTACGGTTTTAGATGCTGACGGAGGAGGTGTTTGGAGGATGAGAAAGTGAGGGACGGCACGGACAGATGGCTTCTCAGACTCAGCATTTTACACCTTAGCCTAATGGCAGCAGCCAGCAGGGGAATCTTCACTAAGATGATGATTTTTTTTTTTTTGGACATAACTAAGATGATGATTGATGCGTTTAACTTTCTCTCCAGCCTTTTTTTTCCACTACAGCTTAGGCCCATAGAATACTTCTTGTCTTGGGCTGATGGAATCACTGTAGCAGTCTAATATATTGGGCCGCAGCCCATCTTCATAAAACACTCCTAGTAGCCAGATGATGCAAATTGCAAAACTAGTTGCGGAGGTGCATAATAGAAGCCTAGTATTCAATTACCCCCCAAAAAAAATAGTTTTCACTCATGACTCATCAATTTTATCTTAAGACAAGCTGGCTCCCAATTAGAATTAGACTGAAAATGAAAATAGTTTAACACATTCCCTTGTTCAAGTTTATACATTACTTGTCAACCAAAAAAAAAAAAAAAAGTTTATACATTAATTAAGCAAATACCGTAAGATTTAATATTACAGGAAGCACGAATACATTAATTAGAAGCTGAAGAAGATGGTTTGAGTGAAGGTACCACAAAGTGAAACACCATAACACACTCAAGATAGTCCTTAATCTTATGATGGTTGTGTATATCTGCATGAGAATCAGCAGCCTCCAATTCCCTTAAGCCTGGAAAAACCGCAAGCGAGGCAACGGAGAACCTTTGGCTCTGGCAGGAGAAAAATTGTCCCCGCAAGTGACCTGAACAGCGTCTTTGGTTTTCAGCTCTTGTTGAATCTCCCTTACTGCCCTCAGAATCTCATCAACACGATCTCCCTGACCCTCCTTCAATTTGAAGAACGTGAGCAGCACGGCCGATCCAGGTGCCGGAATTACCGATTCGCCCTCGAGGTTGTCGTTGGCGAGCCAATCGAGAGCCATGGTGTCTTGGCACAAGGGGGCGTTGAGCTTGACGACTGCCACGTGGCTGGGGTGCACCGTATATTCTTGAAGGTCAGTGTTGGAGTTGTAGCGGGCATGGAGGATGTGAGTGAAGTTGAAGGAGGGTTGTGTTGATCGGAAGCGTAGGAGTGGAGCCATGGTGAGGTGAAGGGTCTGATCCAGGGAGTTGAGAGAGTTGATTCGGTCGACCATGGCGTCCACCTCCGAAGGGACAACATCGTCCTTCACCTTGAACAACACCACATGCTCGATCATAGTGTTTGACCTTTCGTAATTCCTTTCGTTGCTGTATCAGTGTCTCAGGTTGTTCTGATCAGAATCCTTATCACTATGAAGTCTCTTTTCTTCACATCCTCAATTCCTTATATTTGCTACTCAAGGTGCTATACTGCTGCGTAAATGGTTAAGTTGGGCTGTTGACCTAAAATATCTTGATGTCGGCCTATGTAAAATCCTCAAAGGCCCAAACGAAATACCTATTTTTTGAAAAAATAACGCTCGTATATATAATATTTTTGGTATGTAACAACGCTCATATTACGTAACACAAAAATATGAGGCCCAATAAGAGTATGTTTAACAAAGAGGCTTTTCAAATAAAATTAAGCTTTCAAGACCCAAAACAATAAAAATATAAAATAAAATTAAGCTTTCATCTAAGCACATGATTAGACAAAAAGCATGGTTTTGGTTTACTCTTTTTCTTTTCTTTTTTTTTGGATTTGACTGTTTTTCATTTGTTTCGGTGATAGTCACTTCCTCCCTTTCTGAAAATGATATTGATTTTATTTGGAGGGAATTTATAAAAAGCAGGGAGCAGTGGGAGCTGAACTACTGAAATATTTTGTGTTGAAATGTGTCTCCAACTGCGATAACCATTTCTGGTGATTCCAGATAATCATTGTTATCATTGAGACTTAAAATTAGTTAAAATTGCAATACATGTCAGCATATGATGCACGGTTACGTCCTCTGACTCTGATACCCTCTCTTTTTCATTGTTTTCTTGTGCCGCAGGCCACAGTAGCATACGGCCATCGCAAATCGTGAAAGCAAAAAAACCCTTCATTGATTATGTGCAAATTGCTAAAAACAAAACAACTTCTGTCGGGTGATGCTACACTACTAGCCTAAGACCCTAGGTATCTTCTTTGGATAAATTCTTAATTACTACTATTAAGTGGTTCTTATTTTATTCTTTCATCAAATTAAGCGGTTGTTGTAATTCATTTGGTCGAAATAATATGGTTTTCTAAATTGAAAGTTATGGCAATTCTGTAAATTCCAAACGATTAAAGGGCATGCTTATGTCCTCCTGAAATATAAAAAGCAAACTTCACATATTTATCTCGTAAATTATAAAATATATAATTTTGATTAACTTGTACTTCATTTGATAAAGTCACCTTTTATACCAACAAAAATTCATTCAAAATATTAATAAATAGAAAAGAAAAAAAAAAAAGAGAAACAAACAGTATAAGGAGGAGGAGAAAAACAAATGATTTGTCATTTCATTTCCTTAAAAAATTGACGTTATCAACAACTTGTTATAAGTTAGCTCAAACCTAACATCAAGCATGGAAGATTTGATAAAGTTTGGATTCCAACATATCTTGATTGAGTGGTGATTATAACATGTCAAAGTAATGTTCAAATGAATATTGCAGTGGGAGCCTTGAAGTGGGGGTTGTACTTATGAGTTATGACACTGTATGATAGCAGTGGTACTGAAAGGGGAAGAGGGGGATCCCTGTTTCTGAAGCCAAGGTAGCCGAGAGTGTTGTGAACTGTGAAGAGGAGATAGAAGGAGGCATCTGTGTGGGGAACCGTGTCCACTCAATCTCAAACTCCCATCACACTCACACACACACCCCTCATTCATGGACCCCACATTCTTCAACATTCTTACTTCTTCATTGCCTAATCAAATCTCGCATGTTATATAACCAATAAGAATTACCAAGTACTAATTTCACAAGTCACAACTCAAAGAAAAATACCAATAATCGATTATTTATTATATTTATATTTCTTATTTCTTTAATAGAAAATTATTTTCAAAATTTAAAGCATTTTCTTGATTTCTCATCGTACTTATTGATATTGATAAGAACGTTTTAATTAAGCAAAAAATGACGAAATTCGTAGTTAGCTGGCGAAACGGGCTCGCATCATCATGGAAAACTTGACATCAGGAATAAGCCACGTGGCAATAAGAAAGAAGCAAAATATCAACGAGTGATGCTTAAGAGCTAGGAAAGGATTTGAGAATAAGGACAAATTCTTGTACCAGAACTTTTAAAAATCGAGTTTTACCAGCAAAGATGCTTATTAACAACATTATCTGTGTAAATTTTTCCTCTAAATCTTTCCACTTTTATTATTTTTTTTTATTGGTTCAAAGAAGAGCACAAAGCGCATAGTAGCAATTCAAGGAAAATGAAGGAGAAATTTTCTGGAAAGCAAACAACAAATCTAACTGCAAAATATAAACTTCAAATATCAAATCTAACTACAATAAGACATATAATCTGAATGTTGTAACCTTATGTGAATTGATTCGTCCTCTTCTTCTCCAGTGTCCATCAATTTATTTGAATAATATAGCTTAATCATTCAGCTCACGTCTTTCCAATCAAGAGTTAAAAGAATGCAGACCCTAAATTTCAGAAAACTATAGAACGAATTGTAGCATAGAAGTACCAAATACGGTATTCATCACGTCTAAGACCCACCATGAGACCTTACACAACATCCTTCATCCCAGTCAAGTTGTCTCCATACTAATAACAACATATGCATATTTTACCTTCCCTAACCATATTATTCATTATCTCACCTTCTCCCAGCTCGTCCTGTTGCTTACTTGCTGCCTCGTAAAACTCCCAGACTCAAATGTAGCTTAAGTATGATATGTTAAATGTGGAAATGCTAAAAACTCTCATAAATAAATAGCTTATTAAACATTTTTTTTGGCTTAAGTTTATTTAAATGAAAATAATACTATATAAATAAAATAAAAAAAAATATATGTAATTAATATTTTTCTAATGAATAAATCAGCCAATAAAAAATTGAAAATATCTATAACTATTGTTTATAGAAAATCAACAATGAAAGTCATAGAATATCTAAAACCTAAAGCAATTTACAACTAATTAATTTTGTATTTTTTAGAAATAAAATACCTGAAACCTAAAAAAATATAATATCTAATTTAAATTATTGACTGATGTTGACTGAATTTTTATTGATTACCTTGTATTATTGATAAAATAACCTTTGATTTACTTCCTTCCATTTATTAGAAAACGAGCTCCAATTCAATAAAAATGATTTTAATTCAGTCATTTTTTTTTATATAAAGAGAATGATTTAACTATTCTGTACTTTATTTATGTTATTTCACATAGTTTGCTTTAATAGATATAAAACAAATGGATTGAAAATCTGAACTTTATATATTTACTATAAAAATCTGGATTTAGACATATTATAGCTAAACCCTAAACAAAATTAGAGGAATAATTTTGATTAAATTGGTATGACCTATGAAGTATACTAGTGGGTATTAAAAAGTTGGATATAAGAGGAGGTATCCGTTTGAGGCTGTATTAATATTAGAATTAATCTACATATATTATTGTATAATTTTATAAATTATATTTAAAATATAAAAAAATATTAACACTAGAATAGAAAAATAAAAATTTTCTCTAATGATATTAATAATTTTTCTGTATCGTAAATAATATATATGAAGATGTATAATGATATATGTAGTATTATCGTTATTATTATATATATTATATAGATATAATAATGTGAGATAGGGAAATTATAAAAGGGGAAAAAACAGGTGGATATTCATTATAGAATAGTGCTAAATATTAAGACACAGAGGGGTCCGAGCGTGACTGTCAAATCTACATTCTCTCTCTCTTTCTCTTTCTATTTCTCTCAAAATTCATTCACATTTCAGAGGGCACACACAAACACACAACACCCTTCTCTTCACAGATTCGATTCAATCGCCGATCTTTATCAATTATCACTCTCTCTTCCTCCTCGGGAATCCCTCTTCTTCCTTCTTTCAATCTCTGTCCCTTCTCCCTCACTACCATAATGTTCCAGATTTTCAAGGTATGTATCCTTTCCATCTCTCTCTCTCTCATTCATATACTAATTATTAATTAATTATTATATTTATTCTACTATTAACGATAAGCCTTCCGAATCATTTCATATTTTTATTATTTTAATATCCATATTCCAAAACAAACAACAGTAACATGGTAATTATGCTTAGCTAAAAATGCGATTTTTGTTCTCTAGCTTTTTGTTTCCATTATTCCTTACCTTCTTTCTTCTCAATCTCCGTTTCACCCACTCTTTGGTTTTATCAGCTCCACGCTTTCTTTTTTTTTTTTTTTTCTCATTCTTCATCATCCTCCTTACTCCTTCAATATAATATTATTTTTTTGAGATCTCTTCAATTGCATTTAGTTACTTTTAAGATGCCTTGGAACCTTCGGAACTCAATCCGGTTCAGTTTTTTCTTGAACCGATTTCCTGTTACTTGCTCATCAAAGGAATTTTTGGTGCTGCAAGTACAATTGGGAAACGCTTTCAGTTCCCGGTATTAAAAATGTTGTTTTGGGGATTTTATATTTTTGGATTTAATTTTGTTTTTCCTGAATTTTTAGTAATGACAAGTTGAGATTATTAAATTTGATTGATTGATTTTTTTTTGGGTTGGTTTTATTCAATGTGTGTGCATATGTATGGAACATTTGGACGGTTACTTTGGTTTTATTTATTTATTTGTATATTTTTTTTGGTAATTTTGCTCGAAAAAGGATTAATGATGCTGTCTCTGCAGCAGTACCTTCCTATAGCCTCATCTCCTTCTGCATCATTGACTGTTTTTTTTTTTTTTTTTTTTTTTTCTCCTCTCAGATTC
>JASCZI010120857.1:211044-222598 GCA_036250425.1 Stylosanthes scabra
ACTTCCCTAGATATTAATCTGTGCCGTTAAACAATTTGAAATACATTTTCAAAACTACTTTTGCAGGGCCTGCTATGGTGTTTTGAGGTTTGTTATGGAAAATGGTGCTAAGGGATGCGAGGTTTGTTCTTGACAGCTTCTGCTTTCATTTTTTCTTGTTGCTATACTTTGGCTGCTATAACATTTTCATTTTATGTAGGTCATTGTTAGTGGCAAGTTGAGGGCTCAGCGAGCTAAATCCATGAAGTTCAAGGATGGGTACATGATCTCCTCAGGGCAACCCGTCAAGGATTACATTGATTCTGCTGTAAGACATGTACTCCTTAGACAGGTCAGTATATATTCTTTTAGATAAGTCTTCCTTCGTCTCTTTGACGGTGCATGCATTTTGTTTTCTTATTATGGAATGATTTGTGCTAAGAATTAGTTTCTATTTCTTTTAGGGTGTTCTTGGTATCAAGGTTAAGATCATGCTTGATTGGGATCCTAAAGGGAAGCTTGGTCCCAAAACTCCCCTTCCAGATATTGTCACAATTCACCCTCCCAAGGAGGAAGAAGAATACGGCAGGATTCCTGTTGCTGCAGCGCCTACGTTGGCAAATGATGTTGAGGTCCCTGCGGTCCCTGTTGCCTGAAATGTTTTAAATATCTTGGAGTAGTGGTTTTTATTTTAACCGTAAGACACGTTCAATCTAAAGTTTTATGTTTCTTAAATTGTTTCAGAAATTTTGTTATATACTCTGCTGAGAAACAAGTTTTGAATGAAAATTTGATCAAATTGTTGTGCTTTTAGCAGCGTTGCCCCATAATGTTCATAGTGAGCTACTTATATCTACGTCTTCCAATAATCTTTGTTTACCAGATTTTTTTCCCTTTTATTGTATGTGAGCATCTGAAATATAAGGTGCTACATACACCGATTGGAAGTAGCTTGAGAAATCGCTAGAGAGTTTTGCGTTGTTGCAGGAGACCTTTGAAACCCAATTGGATTAGGCCCTTGCAAGTTGTAATGATCTCTGATATGTGTGCAAAATTGTTTATGTGCTAATGATTAAATCCAATCTCAAGAAAAATGGCATCCTTGTCACTCAAGTTAGTATATCTGTATGTCTTTGTGCTTCAATTGATGAAAACTAGAAAACAATGTTGGAACAGTTCCTTCTCCATGCTGATCTAGCGGGAATTCTGTATCGCAGGCAAGTTCTCAATCTTAAGCTTCACTTTATTCATGATTAAAGATAAATGGATATGCTATTAACAAAAAAGGGTAAATAGATATAGATGCATCATTATTCATCAATCATCACTCTTCAATCGATCCAAGGCACCAAGCTAGCTATGTATAAACAATAAACCTTCTAAAGCTCTCTTTGTTTCTCTATTATGAAAGTATTTGATTTGACTCTATTATGAAAGTATGAAACACATAAGTCATATACATAAAATATTAAAATCGGTAACTTGATAATGCAAAATAAAACTTCTTGTTAATCATCTTTCGTCTTGTTGTTAGTTGGTACTCACTTTTATTAGGATATCTCATTCTTACGGTCAACGCAAGAAAGAAATTTGATTTTTTTTTTGGACAAAGAAATTTGATTTATCTTTCCTTAAAACTTCTGAAATAGTGGTAAATTATTAGCAGCTGTTTTTTGGGTGAGACAACGGGGCACTAGGCCCAAATTATTAGCAGCTTATTATAAAAAAACTTTTGGTACTAGAAACTGCGCTGTTAGGCTTGATCAGCCCAAAAGTGTTGGCGCGAATAAAACATCCCGTCCGCTTGGTTACGTCACCACGTTCGCCCGTTTCATTTCAAAAAACGCGCCGATCCAAAACAGATCTATTCTGCGCTCCCTCCAAAATCTCTCTCTCTCTCTCTCTGTTTGAAAATCGGAAGATGCCGGTGAGTCTGACGGCGCACGCGATCCCGGCGATCGTAGCAGGCGACATCAACACGATTCCACTATTGCAGGTTCTGGATATCAAGTTGATGTCGAACAACAAGCAGCAGGAGAGGTACCGGCTTCTGCTATCCGATGCGGTTTCCTCTCAGCAAGCTATGCTCGCCACTCAGCTCAACGACCGAGTCAAAAGTGGACAAGTTAGGAAAGGTTCAGTCGTTCGGCTCATTGAGTACATTTGCAGTCCTATTCAAAACCGCAAGTCAGTCCTTCTCTCTCTCTCTCTCTCGTTCCTGCACCTAATTCTATATTTGATTACTTTTGATTAATTACTATAATTCTCATTTAATAGTGTATTTTAGCTTATAATAGTTGCTTGCTTTTCGATTTGAAGAGGATAGCGTAGTTGGAACAGATCCAGCAGATTTATCAAATTCTAAACGCTCTTTATGGAAGCAAGAGTTTGCTTCATTTTGGATGAACTAGGATAAGTGAGAGAAGGACATTTAAAATTTCTCAAGAGTTCAATCTGGTTTGTGAAGAAGATATTCGGATGCACTTGTTGTTCCTGATAATTCTTGAGAAATACTTTATTTCGAACCTTCTTTACCAGATAGATTCTACATAATATTTAAAACGATGTGACGAAATGAGTTGAAGCTTTGATCTTAAAATATTTTGGCGTTCCGTTATAATATTAGAGTTGCTTCATAATGAATAGAGTACCGTGGATTAAAAGAAAAAACTGAGAGACAGTGGTTTTGCGAGGTAGAAAGAATTCAACCACATTACAGGTTTTTCAAATGCGATAGTTTATAAATATAAACTATTTGTCTTGGTGATGGTTGCCGCGGTGTGATATGTGGATTGAGAATTGTTCTCCTTAACAGGATTGTTGTGGTGCTGAACATGGAAACTATAATGCTAGACTGCGAGATCATTGGAAATCCAACACCATTTGTGGAATTTGATTTACCAGCCCAGGGTGCTTTGCTAAATAACTCTATGCAGAACTTGTCCAAGAGTAGTAATTATCAGCTGCCACCACAAAATCCCAGTTATAATGTCCAAAATTTTCAGTTGCCACCGAAGAATGCAAGTTCCTATGTGCCAAATTTCCGGCCAACTGTTCAACCTCCATACCAACCACCACCAGTTTACAGAGGCCAAGGTGCAATTATGAGGAATGAGGCCCCATCGCGTGTTATTCCTATATCTGCTCTGAATCCTTATCAAGGTCGATGGGCCATCAAGGCAAGGGTGACTGCAAAGGGTGATCTGCGCCGTTATAATAATGCCAGGGGAGATGGGAAAGTATTCTCATTTGATCTCCTTGACTCTGAAGGTGGTGAAATTCGAGTGACCTGCTTTAATGCTGTTGTTGATCAGTTCTATGATGCAATCGAGGTTGGAAGAGTTTACATGATATCCAAAGGTAGCCTGAAACCTGCACAGAAAAATTATAACCATTTGAAGAATGAATGGGAAATTCTTTTGGATTCAACATCAACTGTTGAGCTTTTCCCTGGGGAAGATGATTCTATACCTAAACAACAATTTTCGTTTAAGCCTATAAATGATATTGAGAACTTTGACAATAACTCCATACTTGATGTTATTGGGGTGGTGACTCGTGTGAATCCATCAGTTCCCATCTTGAGGAAGAACGGAATCGAAACCCAGAGAAGAATTTTGATACTGAAGGACTGGTCTGGAAGGAGTGTTGAACTGACCCTTTGGGGTGAATTCTGCAACAGGGAAGGGCAAAATTTGCAACAGATGGTGGATGCAGGATTGTTCCCCATTCTGGCAGTCAAAGCTGGGAAGGTCAATGACTTTAGTGGGAAATCCATAGGGACTATCTCTGCCACACAGCTTTTCATAAATCCTGATTTCCCTGAGGCACGTAGCTTAAGAGACTGGTTTGATCGAGTGGGAAAAGATTCTGCTTCTCTGTCTATTTCTAAAGACATTATACCTGGAGGACCAAAGAATGATGTGCGCAAAACTTTGTCCCAGATCAAGGATGAAGGTCTGGGTCGTTCGGATAAGCCGGATTGGATAACAGTGAAGGCAACTATATCTTTCATCAAGACAGATTCGTTCTATTACACAGCTTGCCCTCTGAAGATTGGAGAGCGACAGTGCAACAAGAAAGTGACCAAATCAGGAAACTCGAGGTGGCTGTGTGATCGGTGCAACCAAGAGTTTGATGAGTGTGATTACCGCTTTCTTCTTCAAGCTCAAATTCTGGATCACACTGGAATTACTTGGGTAACTGCTTTCCAGGAAACAGGGGAAGAGATTATGAGTTTCACGGCGAAGGAATTGTACTCATTGAAGCATGAACAAGAGGATGATGACAAGTTCATAGGAATAATCAAGAGTAGACTCTTCAATGAGTTTGTCTTTAGGCTTAAAATTAAAGAGGAATTATATGGTGATGAACAGAGGGTGAAGATTACAGTAGCAAAGGCAGACAAGGTAGATTACTCTTCGGAGAGTAGGTATGTGCTTGATATGATTTCAAAAATCGGTAGGCAGTAATTGTAATTTGAATTCGTCAATCTTTCTTCACACACAACCCACAACTACAATTAGGTCAATTTAACATGGAACAATCAACCAGCCAGGATGACTGACTGGCTCATTACAAAATTAAGATTTAGATACTAATTCAAGTTCTGAATTTCTGCATTTCATAACTGGGAGACATACCTTAATGAGATGTGATATGAAAGTTATATAATATTTTAGAATGAACATCCTGCAGTGTAAGCTATTGTTTTTTTTTTTCTTTCTTCAATTTATTCCTATTCTCTGATCTCTTCTAAGTTTTAACTTAAAATTTCTAATAAATTACGTAAATAAAGTATCTACCTCGCGGGTGCTTGTTGATTTTGTTCCCATGCAGCAAAATAAGATTAAGAGTAAGAAATTAGGCAGTAAGAATAAGAAAGCATGTGGAGCTGAATAGTAATGTAGTATATATTACACACAAAGAGAGAGTTCAATATCATTAATGGAAGATCAAGACAGATGCATAGAATGAGTGAAAATCTAAAACTCCCCAGAGGACCTCATAATTGTGTGCTCAGCTTCGCTTAACAGGATCGAAATTTGCAACACCGATGACGGCACCAACGATGGCAACAGCCACAACACCACCGGCGGCGATGCTGAGCAAGAAGTTCTTGAGAGAAGGAGTGACTGCAGCTTCAGCCACATCAGGAACCATCATCGATGCCGTCAATGCAGCCGCCGTGAGCCCCGTCACGACCTTCTCCTTCATGGATGCCCTCACCTGAACCCTTCCACTGGGTTTGGATGCTGCCACGGCTTTTGAATTACGCAGTGGGAGTGGCTTGAAGAATGTCTCGGAGCTTGGCACCACCCTCTTCTGGCCGGCGTAAGCTACTGTCATGGCCATCGAAACTACTGAAGTTGAAGCCATTCCGTTTCTCTCTCCTTCTGCTTCCCTTGCTTTTGCTTAATTTTCTGAAATGAAAGTGCTTTGAAAGAGTGAGGAAACTGATATGTGATTTGAGAGAGACTATGGTGGAGAATGAGAGGCTGAAATCTCTGGCGTATTTGCCTCTATCCGACGTGGCAGCTTCTCCATTGAAAATAATTGGATAACGTTATCTTGTTGGTTCCATTCACCACGTATGTCACTTCCAAATCCAAATAACATAATCTGCCCGTTTTTTATTGGATTTCAACCCTACAATCCTCAATTTTTGTGGGGTTCTTTTTTTTCCAAATATTTTTGTTGGGCTGAAGGTTGGGTTCTTGGGCTCCTGAACATATTAATACCAGGAAAGATTATTCCTTCCGATATTCATTTCCCTTTTCCCTATTATAAAAAGTCCACCTAGGATTAGGTTACTTCAAAGCAAGCCTATCTTTGTCTTTGAAGTCAAACATTGAAGATAAATTCATCGTTACACTAATGAAGTGTGTTGTGTTAAATTTTAACTTTTCCATTTTTCAATTACAAGCTTATTTCAAACGTTATTTCTTTTCCTGCCATGGATATATGTTCTAGTTGAAGTGTGCAAGAAATATAACCACGATTTTAAATAAAAAAGACTTGTTTAATTCAATTGCTAACATAATATATGTTATGGTTAAATGTCTTGGGCGACCTAAATTCAATTATTATGTGAAATTAGCCTATTTGTACTGAAAAGATCCTTTATGATAAGATTGCCATGGCTTTCGCTCGTTTCGTGACAAAGGCAACAACAGTGGTGAGTCTATTTTATCTAACATTTTAGTTGTTTGTAATTTAAAATATCATGTAGGTTAGTTGAATTGAGATGGCTAAAGTTCTTCGTGCAATATGGACAATAAAACAATGCCGACTTGTGTTGTCTTTAGTAATTCCGTATTTTGAAAGCCCTTTTTCTGATATCTAATTTTAATTTTAAATATAGTTATTATCAGCATTTCCGTATTGGAAATAGACAATACAAGGAGGATATCAATCATAAACGACCAGTACCATGGTAAGTGGTAAATACTAAGTACTAAAGTACAAATTTACTTTCTCAATGGATCCAAAACCAATTTCAAATACTAATAATTACATAGAATTACCAATTCCGCAGGCAACGGAACAGAATGTGCAAGAGGGACAGCAGACTCATCTTCATCTAGTGCTTCCCACTTCTCACTTCTCACCCATCTTTAATACTTATTTCTCTTTTTTAATTGAACCTTTTACACGTCTTTTAGATTACTAAAGTAATATACATTCAAGAAGATGATTAAAAACGTTTCTAAAAGACTATATGGTTAACTCTTCATGATTGTAATAACTTGAAAGAAAGGAGGAAAAGGAGAAGAAAAAAACAACATAACGGCCACGGCATTTTAAACAGCTAAACAGTGAATTCAATATAATGAATAAAAAAAGATTAATCTCTGTACAATTGTGCCATCTAGATATTGTAATTATTGATACAGGATTTGATTTAATATCTAGTTGTCATATCTAATGAAAAACACGATATATTCTCCAACTTGGTCTTCACTAAAATCCTCTTCACTCCCAACAAATAAAAAATGGGTGATGTTCTAAGCCCCTATACACTTTCACCCCCACCTTCTTCATCATCATCTTCTTCAACCAAGTCCAACATTTTCATGCTATATTACGGCCTCGCAGTGGTTGGAACCGCCGCAATAGCGCTAGCACTTTACAACTACTTCGTCATCAGAAGGTGCAGCCAGCAACAACAACCGCAGCCCGAAACAGCAAATGGGTTGGTCGAGGTTGTCGTGTCAAGCAGCATGAGCTTCGAGAATTCCCAAAGTAACTTGCTTTCAAGCTTCAAGTACAAGAAACAAGAAGCAGAGAAAAAAGATATAGCTCCAAAAAAAGAAGGTGGTGATGATGGTGGTTCTTATGATGAGTGCCCTGTTTGTTTATCGGTTTTCGAAGAAGGTGAAGAAGTGAGGAAGCTTCCGAGGTGCAAGCACTCTTTCCATGCTCAGTGTATAGATATGTGGCTTTACTCTCACTTTGATTGCCCTGTTTGCCGTACACCGGTGGGGCCTTTCTTCCGCCGTATGCCACCGGAGAGTAATAATAATTCCGTTGAGGAGTTGCCGGAATCCGGTGGTGTGTGAGGTTTAAGGGTGGTGGGGCCTGGCCAGCTTTGGGGGAGTTGGGAAGAGTCGTTAACAACTTTCTTAAGAAGGAACAGCGACACAAAGCAGCCAACTTGTTTTCTCGTTGGAATGTTACGTGACATTACAATGGTGAGATTGATGGCTATGTATATATATACATATACTCCCATCTCTCTCTTTTTTTTTCTTCCTTTTTTCTTAAGCATAGTATATGTGTTAAATTGATTAATTTATACGTTAATTTTGATTCATTACTTTGAAATTATACTTTTTTTTCGTGAAGAGTAATTGTCATGTTGATAAAATTATATTTGACCTTTATTTTTGGATGGAAGTTATATCACTTTAGCCATTAATAATAGAATGTACATATCACTATATTAGTTAAAGCATTAGGATTAGTGTCACAGTGAGTTTAGTTGATCCATTTTTTCTTTGGGCATTTGGGTTATAATATCAATACCACAGGTTGAATATAGACCATTCATTTATTTGGTACATCATGCGTCCATGTCTCACTTTTTTCCATTTTGTTTTGGTTATATTTGTCTGCTTTTGCTACTGATTCTAATGGGTACTTTGGTTTTTGGTATACAATCAGGGCAGTTTGTATGAACAAAATTGCAATCACTGGCATTTTTACCCAATTTTCTTTACTTTTTTCCCCTAGCAAGGCATTTATTCTCCTCCTACATTTCAGTTTTATTTTTTTATTTTTTCAAATGCTCTTGGGAATCCCTAGCGAAGTCTTGTTTGGCAAAGTGCTACACAGAGAATTAAAGGACATCAGTAACTGAGCAGAACATGCCAGATTAGCGATAAGAAGGGTGTCATTCAAAAGGAAGAAATAAAGGTGATAAGAAAGCTCTGATTGTGAAGTGTGTACCAACCATAGTATACATAATTTGACCAGAGTATTTGGCGAAAATTAGTTCATTTTCATAATAATGATCTACTCGTTTTCTTTCGGTAGATGGGACCAAACTTCATTTGAAACTCACTAGTCACTGGACTTAATATGACAGCTTGCGTTGTACTCGTCCACGCGAACATCAACAAGTTAAAACTAACACTGTAATGCGTTGAAGCGTTAGTTTGAGCTTATTCTTGAAGGGGGTTTGGCCTCAAATGTAACCAAAAAGGACTCAGAACATACAATAATTACTGGCGATTTTATTATTTAAAAAACCCTTTTTGTTCATGATCTTCTCTTCACTTCAATTATACTACATGGTAGTGTGGTACATACAAACTCCATCGTTCACAGTAAAACTGGAAACCCTGCATCAGAATCAAAATTACATCCTTCTTAAATTGTCTAACCTTGCCTGTAAATCACTATCTATCCCGGCATCATCGCTCGCAGCAGTTTCAACTTGAGGCACCTTAGTGTTTGCAGCTGGGGCTGCAACAGATGATGAAGGTGCATTCACAAGCTGCATATCAAATCAGAATTATTCATCAGGCAATGTCATGGTGACAAAGTCAATTACTTTGAACCTATTAAACTAGGTGGAACAGGTATAATAGAATAACATCATAACATATACCTCTTGGTTCATGTCAATTCCGATCTCATCAAGAACCTGGTTTACTAGTTCTTCAGTTTCTTCTTCTTCCTCGTCTCCTTCCATAGCATCATCTATTGCATCTCCCATCACCTCAGTTACCAATTCCATCCTTTCATTCTGTCTCTCAAATTCTTGCATGATTTTCTGCAAAGATGGCAAGTTCATCTGCCTATTCATCTGTCCCATTGCCTTTGTCACACCTTTCATTGCCTCACCCATGGCTTGTGTTGATTTCAAAGTCTGAAATGGTAATAACCATTTTATCACTATCTAAGGAAAAATAAATGCCATGAACTATTACAATTACACCAACAATGACATACTTGAATCCTGAGTGATACACCTTGAAGCTGCGATTTAAGCTTATAAAACTTTTCAATTTGATGCCTTGTTCTAACAAGATCTTTTGCCATCACTCTAACAGCCCCCTGTAAAACACTGCATGCTTTAAAAAATAGCTATGCCAGCACAACCAAGGTTATAGCTAAAAACTAGACAACAATACCATCAAAACACAGTCATCAATCATACCATCTGGCCTTGTTTTGCACTTTTCTTTATCTCTAAAATCAATTTCTTCTCCTGTGATTGTAATCCTTGTCTCTCTCGCTCTATTTCTCTAATTGATTTGTCCAACATTCTCTTATTTTCCCGCAGCAATTCTGAAAAGTAAAAAATTTAACAACACATATTTGGAAATCAACACATAGTAAATACTATCACCATATCAACCAAAACAAGATTGTTCAGGGTCATCAAAAGAATGTTAGATTTGCTATCATTCTGAGTTTCACTTTTGCATAAAGTTGACAAGTAAATATGCATAGAGCACTCTGACATAGTAGCAGTTACAGCTAATTAGCTATTCTGATTACTGACTAGCATAATATCAAAAGGTTTCAACATAATCATTCAAAGCACTCTGCAAATTTGAATAATCATCCAAGAAACTTGATTTTTGCATACATAGTTGCGCAGGAATTCCATTGTCCAATTTGAGCAACCTCAATTAGGAAATTAGAGGCCTCCAAGGTACAATTCAATGTTATATATATATATATAAAATTTCCATAATCAAAGTGAAGTAACCTATAAAATTCACAGATTTTAGTTATTCGAGAGTTAAAGTAAAGGAACCTATACAATTTCCATAACTAAGAATTAGAGTGAAGGAACGTACCCGCGGGGGTTTTTCTTTTTCCGAAGATGAAACTCATGGCGCCAAAATCAGCAACTGCAGGAAGCAGAAACGGAATAGAGGTTATATGATATATCTACTGCGATCAGATTAGAAGCTTCTTCTTCTTTGTTGTTTGTGGGTTCTTCACGTTTTCATGGCAATGCTTTTGAGTTTTGATCAAGTTTTTTTGTCCACCTTTCTAACAATCTAGCCAGGCTGAAATGGGCCTCTAACAGGGATTTTTTTTTAGGGAAAATGACAAAACCGCCCCCGACGAATTTAAAATCCGACAAAGGTGCCCCCAACCTTTGGGAAATACCAGAAAGTCCCCCACCGTGCTGAAAAGTGGACACGTTGCTCCCTCCGTTGAACCGGCCCACAAAGACGTAACGGATTGGTCCTACGTGTCAATAAACGGGGCTTGTGTGGCAAAACGGGATGACAGGGTGGATGTGTGCGATGGAGGACAGAAGAAACGACGTCGTGTGTAAAGGTTCCTTTGGATCCCTAACACTTTCAATTGGGGATCCATGTGAACCCTAATTAGATGCCCCATGCTTCCCTGCTGCTGCTGCTCCCGCCTGCGTGTTGGCTAGCCTGATAGCATGGAGAACGACGGCGCGTCATCCGGATCGCAGCGAAGTGGTAGTGAAATGAGAGCTGACAGGTCTGCGTGTTCAGCCCAAGGGAACTTGGCTGCGAAGGGGGGAAATGAGCAGGATGGAGTTGCCCCGAAATGCTATTGCAGTGTTTATGCTATTTTGTATTTATCCAAGACCTCCAACAACCCGAATCGATTGTTCTTTGGGTGTCCATTTTTCAAGGTAACATCGTTTCAAGTTAACGAAAGTGGTGGAATGGTTATTTAACGGCTTGATGCAAGTTTCTTTTGGTTCGGTATGTGCAGATTGGAGGTCCGCACTGCAGTTTCTTCCTCTGGCTTGATAGACATGTTGCGAAGTTCAACCGAAAGGAGGCTGTTAAGTGCGAGGAGGCTGAGGAAGATGTCAATGAGCACTTGTCAAGGCTGAAGGTGGATAACAGGTTGGGGGATTTGGAAGATAGAATAGCTGCCATAGAGAAGAAGAAGGGCATTAACATGTTCATAATTGTAATGGGGGTAGTTGTTGTTGCAATTTCAATTTGGGCAGGGAGGTTTTAGAGCTAGGGTGCTGGTATTGATGTCGGAAATCCTTGCGGACTCCCGATCTCCTGCCGGCAAGTATACCGGATTGTATCAAGTAATAAAGTAGTGAGTA
>JASCZI010120858.1:3930-27063 GCA_036250425.1 Stylosanthes scabra
GTCCTATATCATCATGATTTCAATCCAATGGTTAATAATCACTCTCTTCATACTCTTTACTTTTTTTTCTCTTCACCAAAAAACTCTCCATTTTTTTTTCCCTTACTTTATGTTTCTAGTTATTTTTTTTCTTTTCTTTTATTCTCATTCATTTTCTTTTAACTTGAGTACTTTTCTGCACTTAAATTCCTTTTTTTCTTTATTTTATGCTTCATTTGTGCTTGCTACTCGGCACAATCTATTGTATTTATTTTTTATCATTAATAATAAAAATAAGTTTTTTTTTCGCATCGAAGTCATATTTTAACAAAAAAATCTTAAAGTCGAAACCACACTTATTTCATTTAGAGGAGTCGCAATCCGCCTCCCGCTTCTTGCTCCCCGATTATAAGATTGTGTTACAAGCTTAGTTGATATTTTTTGTGAACCAAAAATCAAGCGAAACAATTAACAAAGGTGAATTATTCTCCATTTGCATGGCCACCATTGGATCCATAATTCTGTTGTTGAGGAAATTAGAGTACCATAGAGAAGAGAGCTTAGGTTGTCTCCTCAAATTGGGTAAAGTTGATTCATATCCACTAAATAATTGGAACACATCCATGAAGGACCAAACAAAATATCCTCTTATATCATGTCTATTCCTTACAACATCATCAAAATAATAATATGATAAGAAATTATCATTCTTGATGAAAAATTGAGTCAGCAATTAATAAGGTTTGAACTAGGGGTGAGAATGGGTATGGGTAGTCCAATTATTCGATCAAAATCAAATCAATCCAATTATATCGGTTCTATATCCAATGGGTAATCGGGTATAATGGGATCAGATCCAAACCAACTCGACCTTAATCGGTTCGGGTATTGGTTTTGATGTCACAATGTCCAAACCAACCCGATTATCCAATTATATTTATATTAATTTTAAAAAATAATAAAATATAATAATATATGTACAATTTTATTCTTCCTAACTAAAATTATTATATTTATAATCATTAAAAAAATTTACTATATTTATTAAAGTATAAATTTGATAATATATTACCTTTTATTAATTTTTTATTATTATTTATCAGTAACATAAATATTTTTTTTATATTTTTATTTTATTTTTTAAAATTTTATTCTCAATCGGATATCCAATTACCCAAATCAATTCAACCCGAATTTAATCGATTTGGTTTGGTTCGGATTCACTTGCTAAAAATCTCAAATCCAAATTAATCCAAACCGTGCTCATCCTAGTTTGAACAAATTTTAGGGAAGTACACTAGCATATCAAGTACACTTCCAATGTATTCATGTAAGTACTTCACCCTTTGCCAACCTTCCAATGATGAATTTCTGTGTGTTTTTTGACCTATGAATCCAAATATTTATCAAATAATCATATTAATCTAAGGATATAAAAAACATTGGTTTGATTTTGTTGACGAAAGAATTGGAAGCTTTTAGGTGATCGATGTCATGGAGACACAATAAACATTAGAAACTAAATCACGGCAAATTATTAAACTTACTAATCTCTTAACATTTGATTAAACCCAATATGATTGATCACTTGTTTTGATTATTTTTAAAAACATAAACTAATTTCCCCTTACATTTAGGTAATAAAAAATGTACATGCACGAAAAAATGGAAAAATAATAAAGAAAATGAAAATTTATTTTAATATAGCTATCACATAGATTATGTATAATTTTATTTTATTAAAATAAAGGCATAAAGAAAAAAAGGGAAGAAGAAACATGAAAAAACAACACCAAATAAAGGAGGAATTTTAAAGTTTAATTACTCTATTCATTCTTATAATTTTATTACATTTTTAATTAAGTCTTTATATTTTTTTTTCTTTTAACTGGGTCATATATAATATCCATTTTTTCAAATAAATTCCTACAATAAAAAAAGTTAAATTTAACAGAATATTCTAATACATAAAAAAAACATTCTGTTACACAAGTCCTCAACAGATGGAGCATATTCTTTTTGTGTGGCAGAATATTTTATTAAATTTATTTTTTTTAATTATGATAAAAATTTAATTGAAAAATTGGATATACCTAATTTTTTAAAAAAAGCAATATAAGGGTATAGCTAAAAAAAATTGATGAAACTATAGAACCAGTCAATCAACAGGGTAATTTAACCAAATTTTTATATTGCATGCACAAATTAGTTTTTTATTTTTTATTTTTTGAAAAATTGACATCTCGCCTTTTAGAATAGTAGAAAAACTAGTATTTAATAAGAAAAAAAAGGATAAAATTAGTATTTAACGGTATTAAAAACGTGACAAATTAATTCTTAAATTTTTTGAAAAATTAGTATAATTAGTAGATTAAATTGTCTAAAATTTTAAAGAATAAGAAATTAAATTATCCATTTATTTTGTTTGTGACTAATTTGTATAATATTATAAATGATAAAAAATCCAATGTTTCAATTATTTTATTAGAAACTAATTTGTCTGATTAAAAAAAAAAAAGTTATTAACAACCAATTTACAATTTTATTTTCTCAAATGTCAACAATAGTATTACTGCTAAGAAGATTTAATGTTGGTGGTGGACTACAATAATGCTAAGCTTTCAGATTTGGTTTAATTAAGGATTTTATTGCTACTTTGATTGTTTGTAACCACTGATCATGTTTAAGCTGTTATGTCCAAATCTAAGAAACTTTTTTCCCCACTTCTTTTCATGATAATTACCTGCTGCTGAAAATGAACGCATGAACAAGTTTGATCATGATTATACCCCAATTAGAGAAATTATATTTTAAGTTACTAGCTAGTTACTACCATATGATAATTTCTTTTATTTTAGGAGACATCTTGGAAAATCAAAATACTTTAGATTACTTATTTGAGACAAACCTATTATATAAATATATTGATTATTATCATTTTCGGATGATATAAGTAAGAATTTAATTTTTATGCACAGTTAACGTAAAATAAATTTTTTTTTAAACAACTAATCATGTATTAACACATCAATAAAAATAATTAATTTTTAAATTTAATACTTCAAAAATTATTTAAACACATAAATTTTATTGAATGATTATATAAAATTATTTATATTATATCAAAATTAAATTTGACATAATATTTATAAAAGTAATTCTCACTAGCTACGTCATTGCTGACAAATAAACATATATAGATATTTACATTCAATTTTTTTTTTCCTGTATCCCTTTACGGCTACTTTTCTTCTCATATTCACCTATTTTGAGTCAAGGAGTAATAAGCAACTTAACCCTTGAGTAAAAAAAGAGGCATAATAAAATGTAAATAAATAAAAAAGAAAAATTTACCTAATTTATTTCCCTCTTTGCTTCTCTGCCTAATTCTCTTGGATCGTTCCTCAATCATGTCAATCACCATCTACTTATGTAATTTTAGTTTATAGTCTGTTTTGTCATTAGGCACAGTTGAAGTACACATTAAGTCATAGAACATCTCTTTCTCCATCATTGCATCATAAATTGAAGTTTATTAGCAAGTAATAATGTGATGAGACCAAAAAGTGTGACAAACAAGTTACTATTGTTTATAATAATAAGCTATTTTTATTTCTATAGTTTTGTGTTGACTTCCAAAATCTAGCATAGAAAGGAAGGAAAAGTAAACAAGTCCAAAAATGGTGGGAAATAGGATCAATTCTAAGTTCCTTAAAAAACAAAAGACAATGACATAAGTGAACTAACTAAATTAGATTTTGAAATATAATATACAAGCTGAACTACCATATGGGACACTGATGCTCACCATCCAAAGATTTAAATTAAACAATGTGAATAAATTGTAGAGATACATACACTTACCTATATTCAATTTGGGTTCGTCTCGTAATCAGCGCATTAGTTTGTTTAAATAAATGTTGGGAGTTCGAATTTCACTTTGTAGATGCAGCAATACATTGACCAACAACAGACCCTTAAATAAAGTCCAAATTTACAACGGATTAGTCTTAATGATCGGACCGGAAAAAATAGTAAAAAAAAAAATACATACCTATGTCCAAATTAAATTAGTTAATATTATGCGTTATTCAAATTCTCTGCTAGAGAATGTGTCAATGGTACAGCCGTACAGGAGACTCACCATGTGCATGAAAATTAAGAATAATTAATTAAGGTTTTGTTGATGAAGAAAGATTGTGTAGAAAGAAATGAAGTACAAGAAAAATGATTGTCTCCTATACTATGACAAACATCTACCACCAAGAGCACATTTGTCATGCAATCTTGCTCAAGCACTAGCAATTTTATTAGGCGGAAATGGAAAATTAGAGAAACTTAACACTTAAAAAACTTAAAACAAATATAAGAATAAGGATGGATAAGAAATTTTTTTTTTAAATTAGTTCATATTAACCATTTTTTATATTCTTAATTTTTTAAAAAGGTTTAAGATTAAGATTTATTTTGAATTTAGGAAGAATAATGTTAAGTAACTTCTTTTTAATATCAATAAACTTTTTAAAATTATTTTATTTATCTTAAACTTTAAACTCTGAATCATAAACCATTAATCCTAAATTATCTTAAATCATAAACATGTAATCTAAAATTAGTTAGTGTTGACTAACTAAAAATTTTTTTCTATATATTTTTTTAGTAATTAAATTTAAATTTTAGAATTTAGAATTTAAAATAAAAAATTCCCCCACATAATGAATAGGTATGTTATATACTTTTCATACGATCTACACAATAATATACAATAGAAAAAATAGTGGTTAGATCAATGTTTCCCTAACCTCCATTAATTGGTATTATTTATCATATTTACTCATTATGCTAAGCATACTATGCTTTAACTTAACTCCTACTCAAAAAAAGCCAATAAAATTCTTCTTTAATTCTCTCAAAAAACAATGTCCTAATCATTCTGTTGTTGTTCTGTATGTGCATTATTAATTTATACTCTTCCTTTCACATTGGCCATTACATACTTCATTCCAAGCTCTTCATCAATTCATTCTTACTTCTCTCCCTATGATGATAATAATGAAGCACCCCATGATCAGAGGAAAGCTTCCTCAGCCAATCATTATCACCACACTTTGTGTTCTTCTCTTCTTAGCTATTTTGTATGCTGAGAGGCTCAGTCTCATTTCCACAAGAAGATCCATCTTCAAGTTCAAAACATGTTCTAGGAAGTACAATAAACTAAAATCTAGTAAGTTGAAAAACTTTTTTAAATGCCACTAACTAGTAGTCCACAATCATAATCATATATTTAATAATCTTAGCCATATCTATTTTTTACCTATTTTTTAGTACATTTATTTCATTGTTCAGGGCATACAAATAATTGTTAAAAAAAAAAGGAAAAAATGTTTAGGAAACAATAGAAGAAAAATAGCACAAATCAGTCTAAAGTTACTTTATTTTACATTATTTAATTATCTACTACTGAAATAATTGATAATATATACTACATGTAATTATAAATGTTACATATTTAAAATTATCGATGTTAAGTTAAACAGAATAATTTTAAATTATTCTCTCTGGTTACCGTAATATTTTTTTATAATGTTTTTTTTTTTTTGTTTCAATAGACTTGTTATGATTACCTCATGAATGCATATATACTTTTAAAAAAAATTAGCAATATCTTTATGAAAAACTATAATATAAACTTAATTATTTGAATTTTAATTAGCACTTTTAATAACTCAAATTATTATATATTTGATTGGAGTACAACAGATGAGAGAAAATCAGAGGAGGTGTTAGCAAATGCATCATGGATTGATGATAGGTTTGATTTTGACGGTGAGGAGTGCAATGTTGCAAATGGGAAATGGGTGTTTAACAAATCAATAGAGCCTTTCTACAATGACACAACATGTCCTTACATAGATAGACAGTATTCTTGTTTCAAAAATGGAAGACCAGATTCTGATTTCCTCCGTTGGGAATGGCAGCCTGAGGACTGCACCTTGCCAAGGTATATATATTCTCTAACAATTATCATCAAACCATCTTTTGTTAACTTTTTACTTAAAAAAGTTATTTTAAGATATAATATCAAAGTTTTTATAACTAAAATGTTTAGTGTTCAAATTTGTTATCTATTTTCCTAAGCAAAGAAAGAATTTGTGTATCTATTTTATAGCTAAAATGTCTTAGTTCATATAAACTTGGCAATTAGGTGTCATTAGCATGAACTGTATCGGTTTTAGTGTTCATAATGATATTGTTGAAGAGAGTTACTATGATCTTTGTGCACTCTTGTAGTTACTCCTCTTTTTTGGTCGAGAATAAAATAACATTTCTAAAAGAAAAAAAATTCAGCATATTTCATCATAATATAAAATTAGATTAGATATATGCATAATTTACCATTCAAACTTAGGTATATTGACAGATATATATATGTCAAATTATATAATTGTTAATTACTTCTATCTAACAACTTAAATTTTTTAGATAAGTAATTTCAATATAATATCTAGTAACTCGTGCACTTGCTTGTAACATGTTTTTATCCGAATTAAGCAAATATTATAATACTCTTTTTGTTGTGTAACAAGAGTGAAGGTGAAAAGAAATTAGTCCAAAATGGGATGAAGTTATATACTTAGATTCTTAGATTCCATACTTATTTAAAGACCGGGTTACTATTAGTTTGTCTAAAATGAGAAGAAAATCTTGGTAGATTTAATCCAGAGCTAGCTCTGAAAAAGATTCAAGGGAAGAGGGTGCTTTTCGTAGGGGACTCATTGCAGAGAAACCAATGGGAATCTTTTGTGTGTTTGGTCCAAGGTATCATCCCTCCCAAGCAGAAGTCTATGAAACGAGGTCGTGTTCATTCTGTTTTCAAAGCCAAGGTATTGCAATTCGTACACTTTTTTTTTATTTATTTGTTTTATGTAGTAATTATTGATACAGAAATGAGAGATTTTCTTGCAATACATATTTTGTCCTTACATATTCATAAAAATTAAAATAAAATATAAATATGATCTTTACATGCTTCTAGTAAAACTCATATCTGTACTATTTACACATGTATCGGAAGAGTGCGCGAAAGGATTATACTAAGCTAATAATAATGATTTGTGATTGACATAATAGGAATATAATGCTACAATTGAATTCTATTGGGCACCATTCCTTGTTGAGTCCAACACTGATATCCACATAATTGGAGATCCAAAGAAGAGAATAATAAAAGTAGATGCTATTCAAGAGAGAGCTAAAAACTGGACAGGGGTTGATATTCTTGTCTTCAATACCTATGTTTGGTGGATGAGTGGCCTGAGAGTTAATGCATTGTAAGTCCTCTCTTTAATTAAATTAAACAATACAGTACTTATTATGTGTAAGATCTTAATTAATTATTTAATGAATTAAATTGCAGATGGGGTTCATTTGCTAATGGAGAAGAAGGGTATGAAGAATTGGAGACAGCAATTGCTTACAAATTAGGGTTGAGGACATGGGCCAATTGGGTGGACTCAACTATTGATCCTAACAAAACTCGTGTCTTCTTCACAACTATGTCCCCTGCTCACACTAAGTAATCTCTCTTTTCTAACAATCATATAACTTAAACCTCAAGATTTCTATTATACCAACTTTTTGTTTATAACTTCTACTTTTGATATCACTGCTCATCAAAATATATATTTTTTAAATTTTTTATCTTTATAATTTTCTTCCCACAAAAGTTTCGGGTAAAAATAATTTAGACTTTGAAGTTTATTTTGATTTATTATAAGGATTTGCAAAAAATTAAATATCATAATAAATCATCAAACTTCAATCATAAGTGATGAATGGTAACTTATGTGATATTGACATTGTCCTCTTTTTTTTGTTGTAAGAGGTTTTGAGTTTAAGAAAAAAAATTTAATCATTTTCTTAACAAAAGATTTTTATAATTTAAAAATATTAACTTTGTTATGTATTATTCAAAAAAGCTAAAGATTTGTCTTTTTTTTGTCTTCAAAACTTATAAACTTGTGTATGAATAAAAAAATGCTGAGTTTTTTATGACTATTTTACCCCTAAATAAAAGATGCATTATTATCCTAAGAAGGCAAATTAAATGTGTTGTTTGTTTTTTGTTTTTCAGAAGTGAAGAATGGGGCCACAAGGATGGTGTGAAATGCTTCAATGAGACAAAGCCAGTGAAGAAAAAGAATCATTGGGGAAGTGGTTCCAACAAGGGAATGATGAGTGTGGTGGCAAGTGTTGTGAAGAAAATGAAGGTTCCAGTGACAGTGATTAACATAACACAAATATCAGAATATAGAGTTGATGGTCATTCCTCAGTTTACACTGAAACAAGTGGCAAGTTGTTAGATGAAGAGGAAAAAGCTAACCCTAAAAATGCAGATTGTATACATTGGTGTTTGCCTGGTATCCCAGATACTTGGAATCAAATCTTTTTGGCTATGCTATAACACATACATGCATATAATAATATTAATGGACAAATTAAAAAGACCCATGCCTTTTTTTTTCCCTTTATTTTCTTTGACATGAAGATGTCTTCTTTGTAAATTGTACACAATCATTTCTTGTTGGTTTAATACTACTAATTTGTTACAAAAGAAAAGGTTATGGATGCTTATTTTAAGCCAATTTTGTCAGTTATAATATATCCTAGTATGTTAGTCAAAACAAAGAAAAAATATGAAGAAATATTGGTAATGAACGAAAACAGTCAATAATCGGTCAATTTTTTTTTATATTTTTTAGAAATAAAATATTTAAAAAACTAAAAAAATAAAATATTCAATTTTATTATTTATAATATATTCTAGCATCTCATGTATGAGCTAACTCTACTTGTAATTCTTTAATTTTATTGCTAATTTGCTTTTTTTTTTAAATAATTCAAGAGAAATGTATATTTTTTATTTTCATTAATATTTTATTTTTTATCTTCCAAATATATTTTAATTTTTTAAAATAAGTAAATAATAAATAAATAATGTAAGCTATATATTTAGCTACACTAATAATACAACATCAAGGAATAAACTATTATTGTTTTAGTCAACAAAAAAACTATTAGTGTTTTTATTAATATTATATGAATAGTTTGTTTTTTCTTTAGTATAGACTAGTACACTATGATTCCTGTCTTCATTGTTCTTAAATTTTATCTCACTTAAATTTAGTTAAATAAATGATGCATTATAATTATTAGAACATAATATTACTTAAGTCCCTTGACACTTTGCATATTGCATTTTCGATTGTACCCTAAAATAAATGAAGATGTAATACAGGGCGATAAAAGTACCAAGCCAATAAAATTTCTGTCATTTATTTTCATTGTTCTCTTTTGAACTTCCCTGCAACAATAAGGGGTTTATTACTGGTGTAACATGCCCAAGAATAAGAGGTTTATCACTGGTGTAAATACTGTCGTGTTGTTTTTTCCCATTTGAGGTTTAGGCTCTTTCAATAATAATAAAAATTAATAAAAATATTCTTTTGGTTTTAAGATGGTGGTAAATCAATTGGCAAAGAAGAGGAACATGAAAAGCAATAAAAAAAAAATTTGTCAACAAGGAAGTCATGGAATTGAATAAGGTGGGTGTAAAACATTAGATGCAGAAAAAATCTTTTCCATTTGAGAAAAGGGACTATTTAATACCCTAAATTCAAAACTAATTTACTTCAATTTTTAATCAAAAGTAAAAGTTTTTGGGTGAGCTCCTTTTCTTAACAACTATAAAGGAGCCTATACGAGAATGTTGTGAAGTCATTGTTTCTGGAAACTCCAACACTATGGAAAGGAGTTGCTAGTCCAAGAGCAAAACTTAAATATGTGAGAAAAAGTTATCAACTCCAATAGAAGTGGTGTGCCCCTTTGGCCTTTGCTTCTTGAAAGTTGAAGTAATTAATCATATTTGTTTTCATGTGTAATTTGTCATGGAAATGTAGTGTGAAATGATTAAGTGGTAGGAATTTAGTTCTTTTCCATGAGGTGGTTTAAAAATAAATGAGTTGAAAACAGAAAAGATGTGGATCACTATATGTATTTCAGGGTGGTGTACTGTGACACATTAATATGAATCATAAGACAAATTAAATAATAATTAAAGTTATAGGATGAATCACATTTTGATTTTCCCCTTCTAATCACATTCACAATAATCTAGCTAACTACTCTTCCTCAATTCTTTCTCATACTCAAACAACCTTCCAAAAAACCACTGCTTGCTAAGTTGCTATGTCCAAAGACAATAATTCAAACCTAACAACTAATTATATATATATTAGTTGCAACAACCATATATAATCCACATGCATAATCTTTTAGTCCAGAATAGAGTTTCCTAACTCTTGCACTAATAAATTGTCTTCATCGATGGTTAATAATTTTTTGACAACTTTAATTTGGCCTCATTGTGTAATTATAATAGTGTATTGTAATATTGATGAGGTCCACATCTAGCTTTCAACGAACTACAAGCTAAGCTAAGGGGTAGAAAACATTATTCTAGTGTTTTTTAACTTCCACGCTTGTAAACAAGGACAAAGAGTGGTTAGAACATGAGGAGAAAAGCTACAATTTTTTAAAGAATTGTATTATTTATAATAAACATTGGAGTTAGTGTTTGTTGACACTTAATTTAATTAACTATAAAGATAAAATATAATAATAAGTGTTAGAGAATTAAGAACTATAACAATCATGCATGTAAGGGTGATAAATAAAATAGGAATAATTTGCAAAATCTTTTAAAAAAACTCACACTAACTCACAAGTTCTATTACCTGAAATTTGATTAATTCAACTCAAGAAAGAAAGAAAAAGATAGATCTTTAATAAAGATGTGATTAGTAAAAACGACAATTAATCATAAATCTCAAGTTAATAATAAAAAAGTTATTCGGTACATGTATAAAATTAATACATATATAAAAAAAAGATTTTATAATATAAATTTTACCTCTTATGTCATAAATATTAAAGTAGATTAGAGATATAAATTTTCACATATTTTTAATAAAATCATCATCTTTATTATTTACATTTGTATCTAATAATTCTTTTAATAATAAGTTGCGACCAATACCATATTATTCAAAATAAGAATCATGACATGTGAGAGCCACCTTTTTAGAAGTTATTGAATCTTTATCAACATTGATTGATAATACCATGTGATAATGCATCAACGTTTATATATATAATAAGGAAAAAGTACGGGTAATTAATATTTTTTAACCAATAAATTAATTAATAAAAAGTAAAATATCTATAATCATTGTTTATAGAACGTTCGCAATAAAGGAAATAGAACATCTAAAATATAAAGTAACCAACAATCAATAAAAGAAATAGAACATCCGAAATTTATAAACAGAAGATTCGAAATCTAAAAAAATAGAACATTCAATATAAATTATTGACTGATTTTTTATTGATTATCTAGCGTCGTTGATATAATAAACTCAAAACTCACCAACTTAACACAATGTACAATAATGTTGTCACACACAAAGGGAAGTATATAAATTTAGAGCACTTGCAAGAAAATAATAATAATAGTAACATGTTCGACCATAATTAGAATTCATATAGTCTATGATTGAGCTTCACTCCTACTCCAAAAACAAATAATCAAGCCACGCATCAAAATTCATACTCTTTCTTTCCAAAAATTTTAATCGATAATTATTAACATATATATGCCGTTCATCATATTCGTTCCCCCATAAGCATGATGAAAGGAACAAAGATGGTGCCTCCTCAACAAGGAGCAAAGTTTCCTATGATCACAATTTGTGTTCTCTTGTTCATTGCCATATTCTATGTACAAAGAAGACTTGGATTCCTCTCTTCCACTACCACCTCCAATAATGTTTTCAATAATTATTCCAAGCTTTTCCCAGCATCAAACAATACCCAACCTTTATCTGGTAAGTTTAGATTATTATTACTATTGAATTATGTGACAGTTACATATATAATCATCATTCTTTATTGCCTACTATGTTATCTATAAATTCTTATGTTCATTGCGTTTGTAGAACATATTATTGCAAGAAAAAAAATAAAGTATGAAATAACACCATAAATATTATTAGAGAAACACAAATAAACTTGTCTAAAGAAAAGACAAATAATAAAATGCTTCTTGTTTTAAATTACTATACTTTTTTTGGGTTATACTTTTTCCACACCAAAATCAGCAATTAAAATACAAAATACACATTTAATGATAAAAATATATATATATATATATATATATATATATATATATATAAAACTGATTTTGGTGTGCAAATAAAATTATTGATTGTCTATATATCCAAAATACAACGAAGATAATTTCTTTAATTCTCTACAGATAATTATTGTATTATCTACATGTATAAAAGGATGTTTCTTTTTTTTTTTTAATTTGGTTATTAACAAGTTGATTTGATTATTACTTCATGAATTGAATTAAGTGATGGATGATATTTTGGTGCTTGTCCAACAGACGGTGATGATCATCATAAACTCACACAAGAGGAAGTAATAAATGTGACATTGGTTAATGACAAAGTTGATTTAGAAGAGGAAGAGGAGTGCAACTTTGCAAAAGGAAAATGGGTGTTTAATCATTCAATAAAGCCTTTATACACAGACAAAACTTGTCCTTACATAAGTACCATTTATTCATGTCTCAAGAATGGAAGGCTAAATTCTCATTACATCCATTGGGACTGGCAGCCACAACATTGCACTTTACCACTGTAAATCTCACACTTTAACAAGCTTGCATATATAATTTTGTTATTACTTAAATAAAATAAATAAAAATTAATTTTTTACAAAAAATTATAGTTTATTAAAAAAAAATGTGTGTTGAGTAATAGAAAAATAATTAATTTACAACTTTTTCAATCATATATATATTAATTTTTATTAATGTTAAGGTCATTTTAATTAGCCAATGATATGTAGCTCAAATGACATTTGTCTTTCTCTTAGAAAAAGGTTCTGAATTCAAGCATCTCCTAACATATCTTTGGTGTAAAAAAAATAAATCATTTTAATTATATTTTTGTGATGTGTTTTTGTTAGATTTGATCCGAAGCTAGCTCTAAAAAAGCTTCAAGGAAAGAGGTTGTTATTTGTAGGCGATTCACTACAACAAAACCAATGGGAATCTTTTATTTGTATGGTTGAATGGATCATACCTGAACACCAAAAATCTATGAATCGTGGAAAAGCTCATTCAGTCTTCCAAGCCAAGGTATATATATTGATACCATTCTTTTGGAACAATAATGATGCAGTGAAAAGTTGGACATAATGTCGATTATTCATTTACTTGTACTTCAAGCACATGCTACTCTAGGTAAAAGAATCGTGCACAAAAACAAAAACTATTGTATCGTATTAGGCTGTGTTTTATATATTTTTAATGCGAATTTTATATTTTAATATGTATTGTATGCGGATAGTTAATTTAATAGTAACTATTTTTTAATATACAAGTAACATAATGCTTATATTACATGAAGTTTAACTATATGTAAATAGAAAATTTGGTTCAATAATTGCTTATATCTTATAAATTACCTTACCCCATTTGTCATCTACATAAAAAAATATAAAAAAATATAAAAAAAAAACTGAAATCCCAGTTATTTACTTATGATTTCTAAATGAGAAAATAATATATATTCTAAATATTTATTTATAGCAAAAAATCTAACTCACAGTTAACTCAACTAAATTACATATATTTACTAATTCTATCACTTCAAATCTTAAATTTTGGTTATAATTCCGGCCCTCCCTATAATATAATTTATTACAATGCCAACATATTCTGTTTAAAAATTCCAAATTTCCAACCTAACCTAATCTAATTTTTGGTGAACTTTTTTTTTTTGGTGAACTAACCTAATCTAATTATGATTCTCTTTTGATTTTGTGTATAATGTAGGAATACAATGCCACCATAGAATTCTATTGGGCCCCAATGATTGTGGAGTCCAACACTGAGTTCTTTGTTGTAAGAGATCCCCAAAAGAAGATTGTGAAAATTGATTCAATCATGGAACGTGCCAAAAACTGGATTGGCGTGGACATACTTGTCTTCAATTCCTACGTTTGGTGGATGAACCCTCCTACCATTAAAACACTGTAACATCCCTCAACCTATACCTAGTGTGCCTCATCATCTATTATTTCATTAATAATTTATAATCATTTTCATTTATGAAATTACTAGACATCTAACTAAGACAAATGGATTTAGAAAACACATATATTTATACAAATTTAAAATGGTCTCTAACATGTTGGTGAATTTGCAGATGGGGTTCATTTGGGAATGGAGAAGATGGATATGAAGAATTGGATGCAAAAATTGCTTACAACTTAGGTTTGAGGACATGGGCAAATTGGATTGACTCAACTATCAATCCAAACAAAACCAGGGTCTTCTTCACAACTATGTCTCCTGTACACACCAGGTCTCTCTCAATCAAAATTTAAGCTTCATATTTCATATATATATTACTCGAAATATCATTCCTTCAATTTTGATATAAAGGATAGTTTATTGCACAATTATCACCCGTTAAAAAAAGTTCGAATAAAAAAATCACACCCAAAAATAGTATAAGTAATGTTAGCCTGTTAGGTAAGTCAGAATTTAAAGTTACCTAATTTAACTTAATATTTATAACTACATATAACTACCTAATTATGACTACCAAACACTTTCCAAAAATATAAAGTAGACATTCTAATTTGATAATAAATAAGTAATTTAAAATAATAATTTTTGTGTCACATTTAATTTTTGTTTCAGAAGCTCAGACTGGGGTAAGAAGGATGATTTGAAGTGTTTCAATGAGACAAAGCCAGTAACTAGGAAGAACCATTGGGGAAGTGGTTCAGACAAGGGCATGATGAATGTGGTGGCCAAGGTGATTAACAAGATGAGAGTTCCTGTTACTTTCATTAACATAACACAAATTTCTGAGTATAGGATTGATGCTCATTCCTCAGTTTACACTGAAACTTCGGGAAGATTGTTGACTAAGGAGGAAAGATCTAACCCACAAAATGCAGATTGTGTGCATTGGTGTTTACCTGGACTTCCAGATACTTGGAATAGAATATTTTTAACAATGTTGTGAAAAGGGGGTGTTATTAAGAATATATTTACATATCATCATAAAATTAATTATTTATAAAAAAAAAATTAACCAGTCTAACTAATATAAAGGGCTATTAGACATTTTACTTTAAACAACATGGGATTTAGATTTACTAACTTTGAGTGTAAAATTTGAGGAAAGACAGCTGATTATAGATTATAATAAAGTATGATGCATACCTTCTACAATGCTAGCTTATGTTCTGGCAATGGCAAAGTCTCTTAAAATAAGTTCTACCTCTTCTACCACCCCCAGTTTTCGGAACCACCGAGCCAGTACTCCAGAAGCTTCTTCTCCAACCAAAATGCCATCTCTCTCCAAATCTATTAGAAATTCTAATGATTCGTTTAACTTGTTCTCCTTCTCATATGCAACCAATACCAAAGCTATGCATTTATCAGTAGGGCTAATACCTGCTCTTCTCATATTTTCAAATGCAATGCGAGCCTTCTGACTCTGCCCAGCCACACCATAGGCGTTAATAATCAGACCACACATCTTATCATCAGCAGGAATAGCAGCCAGCTGAATAGCATCAAATATCCTCTGTGCCCCTTCAGCCTTGCCACTCATAGAGTATGATCTAAGTAATGCTTTGTAAATTTCGCTGCCTGCGGTTATTTCCTGAGCATCCATTTCTTGGAGTAATATCTCTCCCTGTTCAGGCATTCCAGCTCTGATATACGCCATGATCATTGAGCCATATGATCTTTTATCCACAGGTTCCCCAAGCAATTTGATCTCCTCAAAATATTCTCTAGACTTGTCAAGATGTCCGGCCTTGCTGTACATGTCAAGCATAGCAGTCAAGATCACTTGATCGCAGATGAAACCCCTTTGCTTAATGATTGTGAGAACATTTTCAGCATCATCAAGTCGATTATTCTTGCCATAGCTATGGATTATCTTTGTGTAGTCACGAAGGTTGGCTTCAAAGGATTCTTCTAGAAGAGCATATTCCGCAACCTACAAATTCATACAAAAACAAAGCTTCCTTTCAGATTATAGGGAGTAAATATTTTTCAAAGATTAAGATAATGACAAAGTTAACTCGGCTCATGTCTTACATAGCCGGTTCCAAGCCCAGAAAAACAAAGAGGGTTAATGGGCCTGCAACAACCAACGTAAAACTGTGTCACATTCCCATACATGGTCATGAAGCAATGACGTCTTTGGATCCAAGTAGGGTTGTCTTAGGCCTACAATAGCCAAAATAAAACGTTGTCGCATCCCAATGCATGGACAAGACACAATGGCGTCTTTGATCCATGTAGCCGACCCCACCTAGTGGGAAATAGCAAGTTAAGCAAGGTAATGACAAAGATACCATCTATTATATTAAAAAACTATTTGAATAACTATTATTATGCTTAAATTACTTTAGTTTGTTATTGTTAAAAATAAAAAAGATCCCTTGCTTCACAAAACTTATTAGAGAGATATATTGTCAGTTTGCCATGATGCTTAGAGCCTCAAATTGCTAAAGGGCCTTGTCAAAGTAATTAATAAATGATAATGGTAATGAAATTTACATGTAAACCTAAAAAATTAGTTGGCTAACAACTTAAGAACTAAAAATGCACAAACTCTTAAAGGAAGTAGATGTGGTCATGTGGACCCTTTGTCCAGAACTACCCTAAATTAATGTATTTTATTTATATTTTCATTTTTCAGAAAAATATCGGGGAGATCAAAGATACTAACTTGATATGTAAGTAACTTCATAGCTCAGATAGAAAGAAAACATGTCAAATTCAAGAACCGAAATAGTAACCCTCTTTGAATAAATTTAGAAGCTGTGAGAATACCTCAAGGTACAGAGGATGGTCCATAGTTTTTAATTCTTTGATAACTGCAAGCCAATCTGCTCTGGCAGGCTTCATGATCTTCAGCCAAGCCCCCAACAAATCAGATACGTTGCCCTTTTCGGCAGAAAAACATATAATCTGTCTCATCAGGGCTTTACATCGTTTAGCCATCCTAAAAGGAAGCTTAGATATTGCTTGTCTTTGTTCTTCTGTCATATTCTGACGTCGTATCTCATTCCACCGAAACCTTCCGTGATTTTCTTCTTTCACCTCTTCTGTTATAGTTTCTTCCATACGAATAGTGACTAACATTGCATCAAAACGGTGTTCACAGAAATCATAATAACTGGGTTTTTGGTATTGTAAGTTTCGTCTAGCTCTAGCACGACACAATTTGGTAACATCATTGGTCGTCGAGTAAAATGGGTTGTAAAAGTTGCTTATTAGGTTATAGCAAGAGGCAGCCATCAATAGAGATCAAAAGCACGTGGGATATCTCAAGATGTTCATGCATACCAAGTAAAATTAGCCATAGGAGTATAATTAGCTCAACTTAGCTAAACCTTGAATAAGATCAAGAAGATAAGCAACCACAATATAGCAGAAATTAGTCATAAGAGCCTATCTCCCTTGCTACACTTCTCAACTTAGCTAAACCTTGAATAAGATCAAGAAGATGAAAATAAGCAACCACAAGCTAGCAGAAAATTAGTCATAAGAGCCTATCTACCTTGCTACACTTCATTATAAAACATCAGACGTCAAAGACAACATAAATATTCCCTGAAATACAGGTCCAGTCATATCTCAGTGCCTCAATGCACTTGTCTAAGAGATAGATCCGGAATATGCTCCCTACAATAAGATAGAAGCAAATGTTACTACTTCAGTACTTCATACAAAAGCAAAAGAAATAAATGCTAATTACTTTTGGGAATTGAGGACGCAACTTTTTGCCCAAGCAAGATTATTTTTTTGAAAAAATTAATACATACAGACAGAGCAAAAGAGTTTAAAATATATAAGCACTAAGTTTATAATTCATCATCTATGACATATATATAACAGGATTCTTTCTTTATTGTGTCCAATTCTTTTTTTTTCCCTCTAAAATACCCTTATCATATCATATATTTAAAATACATAATTAATTTTTCAATCCATACACCCAAGACGCTCTGGTCGGTAATCCATTAATCTTATCTGTTGATTTTAATATGTATATATTTTAAAATAATTTTATACTTAAAATCAACAGTTAAGATCACTGGATTACTTAGGAGAACCTGAAATGCTTCCAAATTTATAATGTGTGCCGTGACTAGGGTGCACTCTCCGTTACAAAATGCAAATAAGCAGGGAAAAACCTATACTAGAAGACCAATAAATAAGCGTGACATTTCCTCAAACAGTTGGAATGCATAAGAAAATGCTCCTAAGTCCTAATTAACAGTTGGTAGATAGTTGAAAGTTTTGAAAATAGAAGCTAACAATCCAATGTAATGTAAGTAGAACAGGAATTGCAAAGTGTGACCTTATCAATTTACATTTACAGCTTTAGACAGTTATCACATACCAACAGACGATAATAGTCAATAACAGAACAGACCCTAAATGCATAATCCACAACATTAAGAAAAAAAATCACAATAAGTCAATAACAGAACAAAATCATCAAATAAATAAGAAATTAAAGCTTACCTACAGAAGAGCTCGGGAGACTCACGTCGCCGGCAGAGCTACGGGGAGATAAACCGTGAGCTGGGCCGGAGAGAGCCAGAGAGGAACGGTGAGGGGCAGCGCTGAGTGGGAGTGGAGGAAGTGAGAACTGAGAGGTGACGAGTGAGGACTGGAAACTGGATTGCCTTTTATTTTTTTAATTAAAAAAAAAAACTTGCCCACCGGGTCAGCTCGCCCAGTCCCGTTAAATCATGGTCCGGCCCAAATAATTCTCTAGCTTAAGGAATTAAGGGCCCCTAAATGTTTAAATTACGATTCTGCCACTAAACCTAAACACTCAAAATAGTCAAATCTCATTCGTTCAATTCGCCTATATATATAAGCAACCTAAACCACGTTTTTTGCTTCTCTTCTCTGTGATGCTGAGTTTCAATGTGTAACTGTTTTCTTCTCTCTCGTAGATGCTGCTGTTCTAGATACTTCTCTATTTAGATCTTAATGTTAAATCCGTCTCTTTGTTCACATTTCTTTGATTTTGTTAATGATTGTGTTTTTCAATATTTCAGTCTTTTGTAATGTTTCTTGAAAGTTGCAACTGTTCCTTATGCCGATGATGACTTTTCGTAGGCTTGTAATGATCTCTGATATGATCGGAAGAAATTTACTTCCAAAAACTGACATTACTGAGGCATTACTCTCCTTTTTACTGAAAAAAAAAATGATTTATTATCAAGTTGATTTTGTTTTCCTTTTTTTAATGATTTATGACATTTTTCCAGCAGCAAAGCATCAATTAATGTATTTTAGTTTTAAGGTATTTAACCCAAAAGACAAATCCATTTGAAATTTATCAAAATGTCAGCAAGTAATTGATTTGCCAATCTGGCTTACAAAACTAGATCTAATTGCTCTAATATTACGTGAATCTAATGGTTGAGAATACCAATCTTTGAGGTATATGTGTGCTTGTTTGCCGTGGCACTGGATGAGTTCAAAGTATCACAAATGTTACATAAATAAATATATATATAAGCAGCAAACCTCACATGATAAAAGTTTTTTTTATATATAATAATGTGATTTGAGTAGCTAACAAAGAAATTACAATTTTAAGTTTGTAAACTATAGAGGAACTAAGAGAGTAAGAGCAATAATGGACCAATATCAAGAAAAGAATTACCTCCTTTGGCTACAAAATTGACAAATTGTCGCCTTGGCAGATAACAAGTCAAGCCACTAAGCCACAACTATACTTAAACTTCTGAACCATTCTTATGGATTGCAATAACAACATTCAAACCACACCTTTCATTTTGCTCCCTTTCTGTTACACATTTATCCAATATAATTGATTTAAGATCCCTAATTACCAATTATTTCCAAAACATATGGTTAGATTGTTACATCTTTTAAACCTTTCAATTGCACCCGAGGGCATAAGCCCAGTGGCAGAGGTTCCACAAGTAGGTGCATCAAAGGAGGAAGACAGGGGTTCTAACCCCTGCATGTGCTGAATTGAAGAAAAAAAATGTATAACCATGTAGTGTGTGTGAGTGTGTAATATATGGATTATACATTAATGCTTAGGATTGGGGACTGTGTAATCCACAAAGTGTGGCTATGTCACACATATGTCCAAAAAAAAAAAAAACATTTCAATTTAGCTATCTTGTGAACGGTTTCAAACACTTAAAATTTATTTTTACCAGATTGTCGCCTTTTATCCCTAAACCTTTATCTATATGCATTATGCATATTATTTTAAAGAGTAATGTTACGGAACCAATATCAGGGGACTAATAGGGAGCCAATGAGTATAATTAGAAAAATAATAAGTGGTAAAAGAGGAGAGAGAAAAGAAAGAAAAAACCTATTGACCACTTATTGACTAACAAATTATAGACACCCTAAACTTTCTCTATTTTAAATTCTTGGTGCTGCTGTGACGCGTTCATGTAGAATGTGAATGTACATCAACAGTAAATAAATAAATAAATACATAAATAATGTCATTGAAATGATTGCATTTGCACAATATGCTTCCGATTCAATCCCAACCGTTCGACACTCGGAATTTCAATGTAGTTCATTTTATTTATGGTATAAATAATATAAACCTCAACTCTCACCCTCTATCCAGCTCTGGCATTGAAATATTGCATGGCAATATCAATTATTTATGCCAAAACTGACAGGCTCCCTGTTTTTACCAACCAAGGGAGGGGATACTATATGGACAAAAATAAAAGTCAAAATTTTGAGAGACAATCTCTCTTCTCTCTGAAGGTCTTAATGTTGTATATTTCTAGCAGCAACAGGCATCATCATTTGCCCAAAGCTTGCAGTTATTGCTAACCTAACCCTACCCATTTTACTTATAGGCTTTAGCCCATGTGAATACAATAGAACACTTTCCCCAAGCTATGTTGACATGTCACATGTTGCAGTGTAGTCCTTGATCCATGCTCAACCTCGGTGTTCTTGTAAATTACAAATGATGTATCTGCTTGAGTTCCTAATATATTCAGCCTGAGTGGTATTCTTGATCTCTGGATGAACTTGCAGAATTCAATCTCTACCTAAGTGAAGAAATTCAATAAAATGTTCGAGTAACTCGGTTATTGCTACATTCTAATGCTAAAACCTTGGGAACTGACTCCTCTAAAGAGAAAGTTAGTAAAGTAAGAAAATGAGGGATTAACTATCCTTTTGGTCATTTAGTAAGCCTGCTTGCAATGCAAATTATTGATTTAAGAATACTTAACCCCTCACTTTCTCATTATACCAACTTGTGCATTTAAAGGAAACCAAATCCAAGAAGACGAGACACTGCAGGTGCCTGTAAATTTAGAAGGGGAAAGAAAGAGGAAAGAATGAAATGGATCCAATTCACAACCTCCACTTGTTCAATATTATTTGTCAACTTCTACGGGAATAATGGCTTTGCCCAAATAAACCTGTTGCATCTCCTCTCTCCATATCTGCAAGGATAGCAATCATACTATGTGATTCTTGCCTAACAGATGATGAAATTGTTTTCATACATTTTTATCAATCAATGAAATACAATATGCCTGTAAACTTGGCAAGCAAAAATCTCAATTTGTTCATAAACCATTTCAGCCATACATGAAAAAAAAGGGGTAAATTATTAATTTCAACTCATAACAAAAGCCACACAAGTTAAATGTGTTAGTTTAACCATTAAACTCGTACCGTGTCGCGGAATTCCAACCGGATGTGAGGAACATTAGTTTTGCGAATGTCATTTCCGTCTGGCCCCCTCTTGTAGTATTCCTTACCAATCCAATGTGACTGAACAACAAAAGGATTAGTTGGGAACAAAGTATCAGTTAAGAAGAAAAACTAACTATAGTTTTTAAATAATAATTGATTTACTTTTACATAAACATCTACTATCATCATATATCATGCCACTCCATAATAAAATAAAGAAAGCATATTTACGCTTTTCATGTAATAACCAGTTTCAATTCAGTTACTAACTATTTATTCATTTTTCATCATATACAAAAATATAGATAAAATTTGAGGGTTTTTTCTTCTCTTTTTTTCAGTGTATAAAAGTTTAAAATAATACTGAATAAGAAAAGATCATATACGCCAAGATGATCGTGTTAAATATTGATTGAATTTTCGGTCAACCTATCATTGCAGGTTACGTTGAATACACGTTAGGACAAGAACAAAACAAGTTATGACTTGAGGTTGAGGCCTTGAGGGTACAGGATTCGTATCCAGGAGAGGCAGGATAGAAAATGTACCTTTAAGGCATGTGAGAAGCCTGATTGATAAACTGAATTCCGGGCAATTTCACATAAATCACATGAGCTTAACTTCCAAACCTGTTTAGGAAGAAAGTATCCTGACTGTAAGCACTGTCTTCCTAGACCACAGAGAGAGAGAGAGAGAGAGAGAGAGGGAGGGAGGGAGGGAGGGAGGGAGGAAGGGAGAGGGAGGGAGAGAGAGAGAGAGAGATCTTACAGAAGCAGCTATACTGTACTCTTCAACCAATGGTTCCTTTGTTAAATGAATTTGGAGTGGATCATCAGTAGAAAGTGAAACATTCAAACCTCGTAAGAAGAACATTGGAAAAGGGTTCCTGTGGTAATCCAAGAATAGGGAGTTGTTGCTAAGAGGAGACATTGCCAGTCCAATCTGATAAAAAAGTTTCCAATAAAAATAATTAGCCATTACAAATATCTCAATTTCACAACTAAGTAACCAGTTGAAAAAGGGCAATACCTGGGCTAAATAATACAAATATTGAAGCACAGGGGATTTTCTCAAATTGATTCCATGTGCAATGTTATGGGCCGTAAGAAAGGTTGCAGCAAGATGATCAATATCCCCAGCCTAAAGATAATATGATGATGCATCAGGTTTTCATACAAAAACGAAAAATCCAAAGAAACCAAAAAGAAAGAAGGGGGGGGGGGGGGGGGGGGGG
>JASCZI010120858.1:30827-49979 GCA_036250425.1 Stylosanthes scabra
GGGTGATGGAGACTCTAAACAGGAAAAAGTAACAATTATAATTTGATATATGGTTTTCTTGAATTACAAACATTTTCAGTAAAAAGGCATTTTAATGAAGCAGGTTATATACATGCCATAAGAAAACCCACTTAAAGCAATTTATCGCACTCAAGATAATGAGCAATATTTCATACCAAGAGGAGTGATTTTCAGTCGTGCAAAAACTTCTTGCTCTGGTTCTTTCCTCAGGATGTCAGCTGCTATTGGATCAGGCTGCACACCATGCAGATCACCAGAAACACTATGTGATCTGATCATACTTGAAGCTGCAATTGCCATTTGCTCTCCATTGGCATTAACATGATCAGGTAAGGACTCATATGGATTTTTACCTTCTGGCCCCTGCATAAATTTTAACATCCAAACACTTTCTTTAGCAGACATTGAACATTACATCCTCTGAGAATTGAAGTCTAGTTATAGAGTCACAGGAAAAAAATATATAGTAATTCTAACCAAGGGGGGAGCAAAAATATGTAGTAATTGTCCTACATCACAAGGTGGAATATAGAACAGAGAATTCATATTCCATAAACAGAAAACTTTCTTTCACATAGAGTATAAATAAATGCTAAACACAATGGCAACAAGTGCATAACAGACTTACAACATTTCCATTTGTATGCAGATATGTTGTATCAAGTTTAACACTGTCTCTCAAATTATCTTCATCATCGTCATCTGATCCATCTACACTTTCAAAAGCACTAGCACTTACAACAGGAGACTTGGGAGAAGTTGGCCTTAAAAGACTCCTCTTAAAAGAACCAGGCTGTGCTGATTTTCCTGTAAGGAAATATCTTAGTCAGAAAAAAGAAAACAACAACAACAAAGAATTATCCCACCAGGTGGAGTCGGCTACATGGATCAAATGATGCCATTGACCTTTATCATGTACCATGCCTACATAGAGACCATTTACCACCTCAAGGAAGTCCAAAAAAAAAAAGAACGAAAAATAAAAAGAAAAAAGGAAAGAACCCTTTCTGTGACAGTTGGTCTAAAGCATCAGAAGTACAGTACACAATATAATGCAAACACAGTGGCAACAGATGATGAATGCTACTTACTTCACACCTCTACAGCTTCAACACCATATATTGATGCTAAAGTTTATCCTACAAAATTTGCACTTTTGCAGGGCATAACACAACAAACAATTATAAGTAAATCTTAACTCTTGAGGACATGCAAAGGTATATCAGTATGAAACAGATTTGGGTTCCCTTAAAAAAAAGTGATGTTTGAAAAACTTTTGCTGAATTCCAAGGTGGATATCACAGGAATATGCTCCAAGAAGACTGATACTTCAGTTTACTTCCCTACTATTTCTTTCCCTTCTGAAGTTGTGATTTCTTAGTTTTATTTATTGGAACCTGCTGAACAATTTTGTGCCTAAATTTCAGTTAACAGTTATTAAGTGTAGAATTGAACTGTTATGAATTGTTACGGAGACCTGGCTACAAACAGCAAATATTCTCATTTCTTCATCTTTCATTTCTTTATACCGAAATTTTCATCCATAAACAAAAATATCAGTTTTCAGGATAGTGTCTCGTATTCTTTTCCTAACATCATGCGAACTTTCTGTCAATAATACATGATCAACACAAGCCATTTTGAAACTTCAATTTGGCCTCTACACAGTACACACTGCAACATTATCAATTGAACACCAAATAATTTACCACAATATAGCTCAACTCACTGAGTCACTGCTCAATCAACAATCAGTTTCAATAAAGCGCACCAAAATTATCACATAATAATAACTAATAACCATTCAGAAGTTCCATCGTAGTAGCCATACCTTCACGGAGAGTCTGCAGTCGCGGAAGCCCCGCCGGAATCCCCTCCACATGAAACGCCCCGTTCCGCCTCTCCTCTCCATCGACGCCGCCGCCGCCGCCGGAGACCGCCGTGACGTCCGGCAGCGACCCCGAGCTCCACCGGTAACCTCCACTTCCCTTCCTTCTCGCACCACCGCGCCTCTTCTTCAAATGCATCGGCGACTCATCGCCTCCGTCGACTCCGCGGCCAGCAGCCACTTCCTTCTCCACCGTCTTGGCAAACTCCAGCAGCTGCGAGAGCGTCTTGCGGTGCATATAGTACGCCGACACGGCGACGACGGAAGCTCCGACGAGTGCCGCCATGGCCAAATGCACCGCGTAAGTATCCATTGGTTTTTCTCTCTCTAGAAAGAGAGAGAGTGAGGTTCAGTAGTGGTTTCTCTCTCTATAACCGTTTTCGGTTTTTTCTTTTTTTCTGTTACGGTGGTTCACGGAAACGGAATGGGCTCGCGGTCGTAACTTAAAAATCTTAAATATAATTGTGGCGAAGAGAGAGAGAGAGAAAGGGATAAGCGTAAAAAGCATAAACCCTACTAATGAAATGAAAGTGTGTTTGTTTTGTTTGTTATGGTGGTTGCTAAACTGCTTTTTGTTGGGTTGGGTTAGAGGAGCTGAGTGAGCTCTGTGTTAAAAATTAAAATGGAGGCAAAGGTGGCTCCCTCTCTGCTATTTATAGTGCAAACAACAAATGCAAGATGACGTGTACCCTCCTTTTTTATTTTTTCTGCTTTTTCAATGTTTATCTATCTATAGTTCATTATTTTTCTTTTTTTAGTCAATTAAATTTAATTAAATTATTTATTTTATATTATGATGTGGAACTAATATTATAGTGGATATTTTTAAGTATTTTTCCTTTTTTTATATTTTTTACTATAGTTAATTAGTTATAGTCTTATAGATATTTTAAAATTAACTATCTCAAATATTTTCTTCTGAAATATAAATTGAAAGTAAGGAAAGTATTAACAATAATTATGTTGTGGAACTAATATTATAGTAGATATTTTTAAGTATTTTTTGTAAATTTTTTTAGTATAGTTAATTAGTTAGTCTTATAGATATTTTAAAATTAACTATCTAAATATTTTCTTCTGAAATATAAATTAAAAGATGAAAATTAACCATAATATTTATTTTAATATATACTTCGATCAAAACTAATTATAAATTTCATCACGTGAAATATTAGTTCTACAATATTAGCTATCATCAATTTCTTTTCGCAAAATATTTAGGTAAAACCTTTTGCGTTTCCCATTTTATTTTTTTCCGAAATTTCACTTTCAGCTTCAGCTTTTTGGGGGTGGAATGGGGCGAAGGGTAAAACTAAAAAGGAGTAATGAGAAAATGACCTGATTTGTTTGCAAGGTCTAATAAAATTTATTCTGACCTTTCTCTACTTTTGAAAATTATATATTTATTTATTAGGTTTAGATAATGATATATTTCATTTATAATTTATATAATGTTATACTAAATATTGTTATAAATATGATACTAACTTTTTAATTATTTAAAATTGATTAGGTCAGTGTTACTTGAACTATAAATTAAATAGAAGAAAAGTTTTAATAAATTTTACCAAATTTTGAAAAGAATAAAAAAGCAATAATTCTCAAGTGTTATTAAGTTTAATTTTTCAACCATCCAGCGGCCCTTTTGAAAATTAAATCCCAAATATCTTTGTTCATTTGTAAATAAAATTACATCTTTATTGTGAAGGTTGTAACTAAAATAACCCACTTTGGGAAAAGAAGGTTTTAAGTTTAATTCATCTATATTCTATAATAGGTGTCCAAGCTTTTTCAAAGAATAAAATTAAAAGATCCGTATATCTGAGTTCTTATTTCTTAATCACATAACTTCCATTAAGAATCTATAATCTATAATAAAAATAAAAGAACATATTCCAAGGTGTCATGTATTTATGGGACGTATGTTTTGACAAAATTGTGTAAATGGGAGAAGAAGCAAAATTGACAATGTCAAATAAATGTAATGGCCATGGTTGATCACGAGCTTCCAAGAGTCCATATATATCTTGGGAGACCTAGGAGCCAATATAGAGTTTGAAAGGAAAATTCTCAATCACATGGATAAATAGTTTAAAAATTGGTGATAATCTAAAGAGTCATTTAATTTAGGGATTCTACCTTAAATAAATATAATCATTTTAAGTTTAATTATTTTATTAATTTTTATAATTTTACTGAATTTTTAATTAAATTTTTATATTTTTTAATATCTCTAAATCATATTAAATTTTATAATTAAATATAACAGAATAATATGTGACATAAAGTGAATATATGTACCATCTTTTAGAACACAAGTTATAAATGAATATACTTCCATATAATGAAATATTCCATTATAACTAATACTTTTGTCACGGTAGAAAATTATTATAAAATCTGATATGGTACAGAATCTAATTTTTTTATAAATTTAATAACACTAAAGAAAATAACAGAATAAATTAAGTATTATTTTATTTACACTAATATATTTATAGGTACGTACTTAATGATATCCAAATTAATTATCAAAAAAGTTTTAGTGGAGCATTTTAATTCTTAATATATTTTAATTACTAAATTAAATTATTAATTATTAACTTTTTATTTCGTTATACAATAATTTTTATGTCAAACTTTTGTTAGAAGCCAATAGAATTCACTTACATGAAAGGACTAATAGAGTAATATAAGAAGTTTAAATATATATTAGAGACTTTCAAGTGTTTTTTCCCCCCAAATATGATGTAAACCCCATTAAAAAAAAAAAAAGGGAAGAAGGACTGAATTCCACAATTTACAAAAACGTGTTATTTTTACTCTTTGTTTATCTCTGCACTCTCTTAATACTCTATGTAAAATATCTTCCTTACTCTTAAATAAAAGGTGATAGAAGTCTATATATTCGAGGATTGGGAAGAACAAAAGTGGAAAAGGCCAAGAGTTGAGCATAATATCCAAAAGAAATGAGTGCCATATAGCTGGGGGGTGGATTTATGATTGTGTGTCATTTTCATTATCCAATGTAAGTTGCAAAACATGCCAAATGACTCCCCAGTGTGCACCACATGTTCGTGTGTGAAGTTTTTCTCCCTTAATCTAATCAACGGGACCATAGTTAGTCACTAAGCTAGTGTTTTCATTAGTGTCCTTCAGTTTAAATACAAAGCCATAGACAAAAATATATAGATATAGAAACAAAAATATCTAATTTTTTTTATTATGTTTGGTAATAATGCACAAGACACACCGCCTAAACAAAATATTATTTTCACCCTAGCTTCTATAACCACTACATTATCACCACTACGTTACTACCACCATTGCTTTTTACCATCGTGACAGATAATTTTTAAAAATTATTTACTAAAACAAGTAAAGAAAAAATTGAAACAAAGATTGGAAAGGAAAGAAACGGAGATGAGATGAGATAGAGGCGGTGAAAAGAGGGGTCAACGGAGGTAGACGGGTGATGTGAAGAGGGATTGATGGGTGAAAACAAATTCGGAGGCCAGGTAGCCATGTAGCGGCAACAACATCAGCAATATTGAGAGAGTGGACACACATCCACGACGACCATGCACGACAAGAATAACTTTGAGAGAGACATGGGCGTGTGCAGAGGGAGGAAAGAGGGAGAGAGAGAGAGAATAAAAGTAAGGTAGAAACGAGGAGGCAGTGATAATGACAACGTCGAAAGGAGGAGACCGTGGAGAGGTGGGAGGTAGAAGGTGAAAGCAAAGATAGAAAACAAAAAAAAAAGAGAGAGAAGAGAATGTGTTAAGAGGGACGAAGGTCAGGGACAGAGCTATAATTTTTTTTAAAAATAATCAGGGACAAAAGAAAAAAAATTTTGTATCTCACCAGTTACGTTGGGTCTCAGTATTCCAACTTCAAAGAGATACAATGAATGCACATATTTGAGAGAGAAAGATAGCGTGCCAAGAGAGAGAGAAAGAAGAAGAGATTCAAAGAGTACGAAGAAGAGTAAAAGAAGAAGGAGAAAAACCTCCTGCACTTGGACGAAGAGAAGAGGGGAAGTAAAAATTAGGGTTTGTTATTGTTAGAGATATTATTCTATCAATTAGTAGATTTATAATTATTAATATGATACATCTCATAAATATAGAATATTAGACATAATATTTTGATTATGGTTTTTACTTATAAATATCTTGTATTTTGTACTTTGTTTCTCTCCATTGCAATACATAATTCTCATTAATCTCTCTCTATTGTGTATTCGTTCTCCCTTTCTAACATGGTATCAAGAGTTTAGATTTTTTTCATATTTTCTTTTCTGATGGGGATTCCTCCATGGTATCCTCCTTGAAAATTTTCCAGATTTTATTCAAACACTATTTTCATATAGTGTTCTTTTCTTTCTTGCTCCGATCTTATTGTTTTCACTTGTTGTGGTACCTTTGTGTTCTCGTTCTGAAAGTTTCTCCAATCTCTCCGTGGGAGTTCCGTCTCTACCTTGGCAGTTTTAACACTTTCTTTATTTGTGGGAGTTCTATCTCCATCTCGTTATGGCGGTTAAGTCTGCATCTCTCCGTGGCAGTTCCGTCTACATCCCGTTGTGACAGTTCCGTCTACATCTCGTTTTGGCAGTTCCGTCTGCACCCCATTGGCAATTTCGTCTGCACCCCATTGTGGCAGTTCCGTCTGCATCTCGTTTTGGCAGTTTCGTTTGCATCTCGTTTTAGCAGTTTCGTCTGAATCCCGTTTTCGCAGTTCTGTCTACACCCCGTTCCGCCAGTTCCGTCTGCACCCGTTCTATCAGTTATGCACCCTTGTTTCGATCTCTCTATTTATCAATTTTCAAACTCAAGTTGACACTTGAGTTTGATGGGGGATGTTAGAGATATTATTCTATCAATTAGTATATTTATAATTATTAATATGATACACCTCATAAATATAGAATATTAGACATTAATATTTTGATTATGGTTTTTACCTATAAATAGCTTGTATTTTGTATCTTGTTTCTCTCAATGGCAATACATAATTCTCATCAATCTCTCTCTATTGTGTATTTTTTCTTCCTTTCTAACAGTTATGTTAAAATTAAAAAGGGATAATAATGAAATAATAAAAAATATTTATGGGTATAATAGGAAATTTTTTTATTAAAAGTTTGTGTCCACCTTGCAAAATCCCGTGTCCATCATTGTCCTTCATAAAAGAGTGGACACAAAAATAAGAAAAAGTGTGCAAGGGACAATGAACACATTATCATTCATGTCTATGTTGTCAAACACATTTTAATACATCAATATCTATCCCTCAGTGTCATGTCCATTGAAAACAAACGCAGCCCAATAGATGTGCGTCTCCATGTTCATGTGTCCTATGGACATAACACTAATCAAATACTCAATAAGGTCTAATTAAGGACATATATTCACTGGACCCTAAACAAATATTTCAATGACACATAATATTAGGTTACATGTTATTATAACAATGTCGACAGATAGTGACGGTTCATGTGGCCATTCAGATAATATACTAGTAAGTTTTTGGATTTTGTGGTAATTTGTATCCAACCATCATTAAATATGTACATTTTTCAACTGTTCTGATAATTTAGTTACGATTTTAAAAATCGCCGTGAAATGAATTTAAAAAAAATCAAAACAAGCTTACCTATATATTTATACATGTTAATAATTTAATTTTTTTATTTGTTTGAAAATAATATATTTTTATTTTTTAACATTTTTAAGACAATTTTATTGTAAATATTTTGCGATACATGTATACACGATGATTTTAAATCGTCGCTATATGCTAAATTTATTGTAGTGTGTTTATTCACACGATGATAATAAGCTGAACTCCATATTGATGAAAAGTTAACTTACAAAAGAGTTGAGATAATTGTATGAAGGAGCTTTCTATGCATGTATACTCATGGTTTTAAGACATATAAAGCTTTTTTAATTTGTTGGACAAAATCAGAGCGGAATGTTTATCAATTTTTTTTTTAAATACACCTAATATTTAATTTTTTTTCAAAAAATATTTATTTATTGTACTAAATTCTAACAACTTATGAATTTGTGACTTTTGTATGGCATAATATTACATGATTTAGCTACTAAGAGTATATTTGAAATAAATAAAAAATTTAGAATAAAATTAAACTAAATTAAATATAAAAAATATTATTAAAATTTTTAGTAAATTTCAGTGAAAAAATACTTTATTTTTTTTTAAAAAAATTCCTTTGCAGTCTGTAGTTGTGGCCGGCAAATGGATTCCATGAAGTACCAAACTACCAATGACTACTACGTAGGATTCCAAGCATATTATTATTATTATTATTATTATTATTATTATTATTATTATTATTATTATCATATCATCTTCAATATTTGTGACAGTATTTAATTTTAATTACGTCACGCACGTTATGATGAATTCAAATTTCTGTTTTTCACATATACCATATAAATGTTTTGTGAATTTGGAAGGCCATTATAGATTAATAATAATAATAATAATATGCTTGGATATGCGAATATACGAATCTCAGTCATATAGTTAGTGGGAGATGCTCGCTGTTGTTTGCAGAGTGGTATATGGTTAATTAATAATTAATATTCTCCTTTTAAAGAAAATCTAGAACAAAGAATATCCACGAAGCATGATCTTAACTATATAAGTTTGTTGAATAAACCTAAACACATTAGATGAGGGAAATACACATATTAAATAAGCATGCACTGATGCACAAGCCGTTTTTTAATTATGCTAATTAATTATAGTTTAGGTGGAAAACAAATAAAAAGGAATAATAAGACGCCGAAACAAGTGATGGTGATGGCGTAAATTATTGTATTATATCAGCGTGGACACTTCTCAGCCATGCATTCTGATTCTGATTTCTATAAATTAAATTTAATTTGTACACTTGTTATTATCATCAGAATTTAATTTTAATACATTGGTATTATAATTTTTTTTTACACATATATTTAATTAGATATTATTATATTAATAAAAATAACTTTTTCATCCACCTCATATTTAATTATCTAAATGAATCAATATAATTACACGACTTCGTGTATAAAAAATTTTACACTGTAAGTGTATTAAAATTAAACTCTTATAATTATCATCATGTAATATATGTTATATTATTGAAAAATTATATGATATGTCGCGATTACCGTGATATACTGGTATTCCAACACTTTTAACTGTTGATCTTAATCATATATTAATTTTATAATTAAAATCAATCAAAATCAACAGTTAAAAAACGATATAATACTGTATATCTCACTTTTCGCAGCATGCCGTATATTTTTCCTATATTATTACAGTTAACAAATGAAACCTGTCAATCTCAATTTGTTTGCTTTTTTTAATGTTGTTTAGATTAATATTGATTATGGATGCATGCGCTTTTTCCACTTAATTAGGTGTATATTAGTTCGGTACGCATCATCTTTAATTTAAAGTTTAGTTTATTTTAATACATTGAAATATAAAACTTTTTTATATTTCTTTTTTATATTATATTATCTAATTAATTAGATGTATGTTGTTATTATATATATATATATATATATATATATATCGGGAACGAAGTATTTTTAATTTGTAGACTTATTACTTCAAAAATGATGTATTATTCGGAGAAGTCATTACAGTACTAATAATTCACCATATTTTTTAGTATTTTAGAGTTTTATACATATAAATTAAAATAGGTAATTATTTTAATAATAATAAAATATAAATTTATAAAACTGTCGTTATAATTTATATTGAATATTGAAATTACGACGTCATTTTTATATGATTCAATCATTTTATTGTAAGGGTTTTCTATAGTCTATTCATGTTTGAATTTTGTCAATATTAAAACGGGTTAAATATTTAAATATAATTTTTTATTAAGTTTATAAAGTGATTAAATGACTTTGAGTTTATTTATATCACCGTCACGACAAAAAAACACACCTTAGTGGCGCTATTTAAGCATTTTGTGGTAGTTTCAAACTGCCACTAAAAAACCCTAAGGCATTTGAATTTGGTGGAAGACTAGCTTTTAATAAGGTATTGGCAAGCAAAAAATTCACGACAATTTTTAACCATCGTTGGTATAATTGTTACAAGATAGGTCATTAATTTGCAGCAATTTAAAACTACAGCTATTTCTTTTGCTAATTTTAGAAAATTGCACCTTACAACAGTATCCAAATGCTGCAATGTTTTACATAATATTGAAAATAAGAGAAAAGAAGGTGATAAATTACCATTTGTATCAGTTTTTTCTACTATAACATACTCTCATTATTAAAATGCATGTTAAACCGGCAAAGTAACCGTAAAAAATTACTGGCGAATTTTACTTAATATTATGATCACTTAGGGAAACATTATCTGCGAATTAGATATTTTACATGATATAAGTAAAAACTTATTACTTTTGAAGTTTAATGATTTTACCAATTCGACCTCAAGTATCAAATCAAATATATTAAAGAATACAACAATCATTTCATTTCTATTATATTTTTTATTTACATATATATTCCAAACACAATAAATTATCTTAAAATCATTTTTTAACCGAAGTATTCAAATATAAGTCAATTATCACATAATTATTTTAAAAAAACAATTACATAAACATAAATTATTGAAATAAATTTAATTTATTTTTAACCATTTTTAAACACACCCTAAACTTCACCATGTTTACGGTGCACGTAGATCTATCTGAGTCATTTATTTTTGTCTAGCATGGAAGAAGAAGAACAAGATGAGTTGAGCTTTTTTCTTTGTCGTTGTGATATGTTGATATCTAATCTAATATGTTATCCCCACACTTGTCGCGGATACATAACCTATGTCTAGTTTCAAGCAATTAAATAATTGATATAGTGATGTTCCATTATATATATGATGATGATGATGATGGAGACATGCATTATCAATTATAACACGAGACAAGAAGTTACCAACTACAACTACATACATATACAAATTTATAAAATAGTAGTTTGCTACTAGCTACAATGGATAATAATGGGACCATATAGATCCTTAATAATTATCTATATTATATTGCAAAGTAGCAAACTTGGAGATCTCATTGCCTGTTTAATTATTTAGACTTTAAATTATTGGAGTTTGAGTTGTTTATTAAGTGGACAAAGTATCATATAAAGTTCAAAAATTTTATATTTGTTTTAAGTCTTGGTTTTAAAAAATTAGCGACCGAATCACATTCCTAACACAAAAGATAAGTAATTTGGGTTGCTTAAATATGTAATTTCGGATTCAAATCTTGGAATGTCATGTATACATAAAGGGATGTGGTTACATCAAAATCTCGAAAAAGACCCTCGATAAGACATAAGAGATTAGTCTGAACTTGTCGAGTCTAGAAAAACCTCCACCAAACAAAAAAATAGCGACCGTTTTAATACAAATTGCCGCTAGTAGGCCACTGTATTGGAAAAACAATAATTGAGTGTGTATATAAAGACGACAACACTACATGTATATGCATCTATCCCAACAAAAATAATTCTTATTTTTTTTGTTATGATTCAAAATTTTTGTGCGAGATTTCATTATTTCTGTTCTTGACACGTAGACTTATTAGGTGTGAAAATACATAGATAAATGTATAGAAGTGTGCACATTAAATTTATCCTAACACAAATTAAATCATATAAACGGATATGAGTATATCCGAAATGATAGTTCTAATTTACACGCATGATCTCTTATTCTATTTACTTTCAAAATAAAAGATGGATATAGAATTTACATTGAATATATACCAAATGATGATGATGATATATAAAAATCATAGAAACCTAAACTATTCAAATTACTTTTCATCTTCAGGAGAGATTATACATGCAAATTATTCTACTAAAACAGAGTTATCAGGGTAGTTCAATAGTATATACCAAAAAAGTTCTGCAGCAAACTAAAGCACAATAAGAAAATAATATGCCATAGAAATTCAATTCTTTCTTAAATTGTGTCAATGGGCTCTAGTCAGAGAAAAATTAGGGAGCACTGTTGGTGGAGTTAGGAATCACATTCTCTTCAATGAAAGTGATTCAAAAAACACCTAATTACTAGGGAGCATTATATATTTATAGTTTTGTTGAAATAGCTAGCTAGCATATTGTTCATCTTATGTGGGACAAGTGCTTTTCTATGGTATCTATATTCTATTTTATAAAAAGAAAAATTAACTAATTCGACTTGTGAAATTGTGACCATGAATTGGATCAATGATTATATTTTTTTAATATTAGCTTTTTTTATAATGCAGAATATCTTTTAATTTGACAAATTAAAGACTAAATCGTCGCAAAATAAAAATCATTTCACAACGGTTATATTAACACTTATGATAAATCGTCGCGAAACATTTTGTAGCACATGTATACGTAACTGTTGATAAAACCGCCACTATCTGATATACTGCCAAAATTTGTTGCAGGTTAAATAGGATTTGCGTTGTGTTGTTGAATCATCCTTAAATATATATAAAATAGCTTATTTTCATGGAAAATGGTTTGGCAATTTGGCATAATGATTTACATTTGGACACGGGAATGAAAAGGAAATTAGAAAAGAAACATAAAAATTTGGTGAGATCATGAAAGAATAATATCAATGCGATGCATAAAATCATAAGTAGTGAGGAGCCCCAAATCCCTTTTAAGGAGAATCCATCCATATTGGAAGTGGAAGCTTAGTGCCATAAAAGTAACTTTTCAATTAACGGTGACCAAGTTGGAATGAAGAAGGGAATGATGTTAAGAATAAACCAATCTAGCTTGTAGATGAAGATAAACATACATAAGCAGCCTAAATATTAATCTATACCTATTACAAATTAAATTAAGGAGGATTTATACCTAACATGTGAAAAAAATGGAAAATATTGGTTTCTCTCATTTTATTTTTCACGAGTCGAGTTTTGTCCTTTCGAATATATATATATTCTTTATAAATAATTTAATTTTAATTGTTAAATTATAATTCTGTTTGTATTTATTGTGTTATATGAAATTCAAAGGCTTGTTTCAGCAAGCACTTACTAATACAAGAAGACATTGATTATTATTTAAAACAAAAGTGGAAAAAGGAAGTTTAATCTAATTAAGCATTTCCCTTAAGATTAATTAGGTACAAATTAAAATTTTTGCTACTTTGTTGACTTTTAATTATATACTTCTTCCATTTTTAAATCTTTACTTCGGTTTATTAAAAAATTAAGAATATATATCCATTTTTATTCCTGAAAAATTCTAAATCAGAAATATTAATTTTCAACTAAAACTAATTATATTTTAGTCTCGAATTGTTCGTTTCATAAATCAAATTAGTCTCTAAAACATATCTTTTTATATATTTTAGGGCTAATCCATCTTATAAAATAAAAAAGTTGAGCACTAATATAATTTATAAAACGAAAGTTAGAAATTAAAATATAATTAATTTTAATTGAGACTAATGTATCTGTTTTGAAATTTTTTAGAAATTAAAATAAATATATACTCAAAAATTGATGTATTTAGACGATAAGAAAAAAGAATCTGACAATTTAGTCTTAGTTTGTTACGTTATGGGTAGTATATATTTAGTAATAGTTTGCACACAATTAATTATTGGCATAAACTCAAAAAAACAATTGTATAGATTTATTTTATTTGTATATGTTAACACACATATATATATATATATTATATATATACGGATAAAATATAAAGCTCAGATCTAATCCAATGGCAAATAAAAATATATGTTAGCTCCGATTATAAATAATAAACCATTAAAAGAAATGTTGCAAAAAATTAAATAACACACTCAATTTAAAAAAAAAATTTATACTGATTTATATTTTATTAATTCAAAAGAAGGCAATAATGGTCAAATAGGTAAGGAAGATACAATGCTACTGTATGTGGTGGCAATTGGTAGAAGAAGGACATGACAACCTAGAACTATCATCAAACATAGGATAAGGATGGCTCTGATGACTGTGAAGTTACACCTTTACACCTATTTTTATTATTTGAACATATCATGGGTTAAGTGTTTTAAACCCATTAAAACTCTTGCAACTGCGAAATTAATTAGGAGGGGAATAAAAAGTTTAACTCAGGTTTAAATGTGAGTGGGCACTAAAGTAAATTTCACATTGAAGAAAATAAAAAGGAGTGAGGAGTTTATAAAATAAGAGATCAATTTATTTGACACCTTAAGATTTTGAGTTGAAAGTGGTGTTTTCTCATTTTGTGTTCCCTCACCTGGTTTTTCCCTAAAGTCTCTCCCTAACAATAAAAAAAAAATAACATAAAATCAAATTTTATTATTTTTACTATTTTCTTTTTATAATATTTAAAAAACAAAAAATACTAAAAAATAAAATAAAAAATAAAAACACAAACTAAACATATCTTTATATATCAAATATGATGACAAGGATAGGTTGATCTTTTCTTATTAGTGTGAAAATTGAATATGGAACCGAATCAACAATCGATTTGGTTTAGATAATAACTATTTGCAAAAAAATCAAATGGAAGAAATTAAACAACATGCCAAGCAATACAATTAGATCAAATAGTTTTTTTTTTAAAAATTAAAATCGATCCAATCAACACTGCAAACATTCTTAACGACCAATATTTCTAGTCTAAAATTTGGTACATGCAATGAAAAAAATCTGAAAAAAATATTGCAAAAACTCTATCAAAATATACAAGTTAGACAATATGTCGTTAACCTAATTCTTTCTCACTCACTATGATGAGACTTTTAACTCCCAAAAAGTTGATATTCATTCTAAAATAAAGCGTCCACGTTTGACTTTGTTAAATATTTTTCCACAAAAAGCTAAACTGTACAACAACTGAAGATGGTGTCCTAATCTAAAATCAATTTAGATTTTGTTACTATGCGAAAAAATGGGGAGAGCAATGGAGACACCACTTTAGGCTTTTGGCCAATAACATGTTCGAGATTGGAATTTGAAGGGGATGGCAATGCAAGAAGTTAACAATATCATAAGTAAGTAATGAAGTTGCGTATGCATTTATTTCAGTCTCACTTTCCACTAACTAGAGACATCGTATCATTTCATTTCATATCATATCATATGTATATATATAATTATATATATCATTTCATACGTGTAAAATGTAAATCCAAATTGTTTCACGTTATTTACTTTTGAGATTTGCGAAAGTTTTTGTGTAATAAAAGAGTGAATAACAATCAAAGATGTTTTTCTTGTTTTTAATATAAATGACTAACTGTAAAAAAAAATTATTGTAGTCTCATGTTTATTTAATCGACTCTGTTGTGGAATCAATATTTTGATGATCAATACAGATCAATAAATAAGTGATTATTTAAATATAATAAAAGTAATCACTTATAAAATATAAAAATAATTATATGTCACTCTTTCATCATCACCACCACCACCACCAGTTGGCGCCAGTAGCACGAAACCACCTCACCTTTGCTCCCTTCGTCAGCCCCTGCCTCTGCTACGAAAATCATCATGTCAGTCACCACTCTTCTGTTGCCTCTCTGTCAGAGCTTCATTACCTCTCTCACTCTCGTTTTCTTTGCTTCCATGGCCACCACAATAACCATCCTCCGCTTTCACGTCGTGACGCTATAATTGCTACACCAGCAATCTGCTTCTTCTCCGTTCAAGCCTTGCAACCTCTATTTTCGCCGCTACTCCTATTCACCATCGCCATCGATCGCTCCCTTCGACCTTACTTACCTTAGCCTTCTCATTCTCTCCATCTCACCACACTACAACAGCCATCACCTCCTGCCTCTCACATGTGCTGCTCTATTAGGGTTATGATTTTGGTTGATCATCGTTGACCCCAAATTAATGGCTCCCTATAATTAGAGTAAAAAATAAATTAATATGTTATTAATTTTTTATAATATGTTATCTAAAATTTAGTTTGAACGGAAACAAAAAATTCATTTTCAAAAAAAATATTATTATGAATTTTAAATTAAAAAATTACAATTAAAAATTAGTAATACACGGAAAAATAGATTTAATAACTCATGGTTTTTTTTTTCCCATATAATTTCATGGTTAACAACACAAATAAGAAGAAGAGAGAGACAAAACCATAATTTTTTTTGTTTCTCCAACATTTAGGCAAAATTTATGTTCACACTAAATTTTGGGCAAGAAAGACAAAATGCAAAGACATAATGTGTTGGTGTGTACAAAAACTCCCTTATTTTTTGGGCCTGTATCTGGTTTGGACTTTTATTTGTTAAATGCTTTTGGGAAAAACATTATTTGGTATTTTGATTTTTGCCTTGAATAATAGTGTGTGTTCCTGACCAAATAAAAAACAAAAAGTGTATCATACTTGTTGAAAGAAGCCCAACTTCTCAAAAGGCTTTTTCTTGGATCAACTTTAAAACAAGAAAAGACCCTAAAGAAAACTTTTGGGCCCTTGGCCCCTTTGTTAACCAAAAAAAAAGAAGAAAACTAGAGGAGAGGTGTATGTGGTGATAATTTAAATTTTTCGTAGAATAATATCAAGAAAATAAAATAAAATTCTTAGGATGATAATTCACCTTATTCCTTGATAATGTGATTATGTGAATACAAATTTGATCTCCTCTGTAAATAGAACACCTTATTATCGATAATAGATAAACTAATTTCTAAAAAGTGTTTCTAAACCAAAATTAGGCTAAAGTCAGACACCAAAAAAAAAAAAAAATTAGGCTAAAGTCAGACTACTCAACCGGTTACAACCCAATCGAAAACGAATTGATAATGCATTATGCAATAAATAGGATTAGTTATGGAAGTGGTGAAATTGTGAATATGATAAGATTTAAGTGCAAGATAAAATCCTATCCAATCTTTTCGGCCCTCTGCTATATATTCAAAACTAGAAGAAGATAATATTTGGAATTAAATGTATAGCCTAATTGAGCAAACTTTATTTGTTAGCATGCATTTGGCGACTTTTTCATTTTTGTGTAATGATTTTGTTTTTTTTAATATTAGTATGGACTTAATTTTGTAATTTAAGCTGTTATATTTTAAAATATTAAAAAATTAAATATCTTATATTTATTTTAAAACAAATATATATAATTTTTGTCACGGATTAAATAATTTATGTCGAATACAAAAGAGAGTCATTTTTGTAAGTAAAATTTGGAATGCAAAATTTTAAATCTTGTTGAGGTTGAAGTGTAAGTGAGCACTAAAATTAGTCCCACATTGAAGGAAACAAATAGGAGTGAGGAGTTTATAAGATGAGAGGCTAATTATTTGACACCTTAAGATTTTGAGTTAGATGTGGTGGTGTCTTCTCATCTTATGTGCTTTCACTTGATTTCTCCCTAAGTCTCTCCCCGATTTTACTTCCCACGGTGCCCAACAAATCTACCAATAAAATTAAAGTAATAAAATTGTGATGATATTTCATCCATGCAAACCTATAAAATATAAATAGGCCAATAAAAGAGTAATGAATACCTAGAAGCATTCAATATTCAAATATTAGGTATAGAATTTAGAAATCTTAAACTCTCCTTTTAATATAGGTAAATGATCGGTCCAATTCCAACCTCCATGAAATTTAATTTTTATGATGCCATTGCATTAATAATTTCTTGTCTTATTCTCAAAGCAATCCCTATTTTTTCACTCATTTTGCCTCATTTAGTAAGTTGACATACACCTTCAAGAAAATATTTATCTCCTCCATAATGCACAATTCTTCTTCCCAAATATTTCTTGAAAATTATACAAACAAGTGGATTCAATACATAAAGTGTTTTCGTGGTAAACAACATGAATAAAAGAAAAAAATTGTATGAATTAATTAGGATAATAAATAAATCTAATTTTGATACAATTTATCTATGTATATTTTTTAACCATAATATTACATTACATGTACATATATTTATGTATATTTATTTTAATAAAAATAATTTTTATTTTTTTTGTTGTGATTGAAATTTTATATATTAAACTTCATTATTTCAACACGTGAACTTATTAGATGTAAAAATACATAAATAAATTTAAATATATAAACTTCTAAATTTATTATTTTTTAAATAATAAATTTAAAAATTAATTATTTTACTGATATTCGTAATACATGATTGTTTGTCCATTTAATTTTTTTTAGTGAAGAAAATTAAATTCATGGTAAATTATTCAATGTTTTTAAAATATATTTAATATGTATATTTTTAAAACTTCATAAATCTTTTCTACAATATATAATTTATTTATAATATTTATAAAAGAAATGAACAGTCGTAGAAATTCTTAGGACACTTATTAGAATGTTCCAAAACACATCATAATTTCCTCCACACAGTAGAATTTTTGATAATCCAGAATGCTTAATCTAGTATTCGGTCAAACAAATGCAAAACAAAGCAATCAAATGGCGCCACGTAAGCACAAACACACTAAATCTCGTACACTTACCTTCATTAAGCCTTTGTTTAACTTAAAAAAAAAATAGCAATAATAAAAACAAAAAATATAAATAAATAAAAACTTTATCACTTACAGCATATAACACACCACTTGTAATCTATAGTGTGTTTTTGGGTGTGGAAGTGGAACCTCTGAAGCTTCTTCCTCAGTTTCACAGTTACAAGCCCCTATCTTCCTAAAATCATGGCTTCACTTTCTCTCAACATGGTTTCAGTTCCACCAAGAACAACAACAACAATCTCAGGCACAAGAACAAGGGTGCCTTCTCTTCCTTTCTCATTCACTAGTAGGTTGACTCTCCACAGCACTTTCTGCTTTTCTTGCTTGTTCAAACACCAAAACCTTGGGTTTTCAAATTACCCTTTTTAATCATCTTATGTAAAATGTGCTAATTTGCTTTGCCTTAGTTTTTTCATGAATCAAATGACACTCAATTATGTAAAATGTGCTAATTTTGTTGTTTATGTGAAAATTGATTTCAGGGAGGAGATTAACTGTTAGAGCAACAGAAACTGATACAAATAATGGTAGTTTGTGATTTCTTGAGTTACCATTTTAATGTTCCTTTTTCAATTGTTCATATTTTTTCTTTCTTTTGGGGTTTGGGGTTGGGGTTGAGCAGTTAAGTCTCAGGCACCAGATAAAGCTCCCTCAAAAGATGGTTCAAGCATCAATCAGCTTCTTGGTATTAAAGGAGCTG
>JASCZI010120858.1:49989-67739 GCA_036250425.1 Stylosanthes scabra
AGGCTTTATGTCTTCTTTGTAGAGTTGTGATTGTTAGAAATTCGGGGTTTCAATTTTCATTATTGATTAACAAAATTATCTCAATTGCTTTTAAATAAAGGTTGATTAACACCACAATTTCATTCACTTAGTTGTGCTACACAAAACTTTCTAATTCTTCATGCTGTTGTGACAATCTTGAAAGCTTTATGAAACTTATTTCTTCATGTGGAGGGTGAACCTTGCTGCCATTCATACATTCTTGAAAATGTGGTTGAACATTTTGAAAACAAACTAAGTTTGAATCTGTTTATAAAGTACTAACATGAAATTTTTCGGCCACTTCGATGCTTTTGTACTTATTCTTTCTATTTGTGTTGTACAGAATAAATGGAAGATTCGCCTTCAACTTACTAAACCTGTCACTTGGCCTCCGTTGGTTTGGGGTGTAGTTTGCGGTGCTGCTGCTTCTGGTACTACATTTTAGTTTAATAATCTCATTAAGTGATATTCATGGTCTAGAAAAAAACTGGTATCATTAATAGTATTCTGTTGAAATGTTGCTAGTATTGTTCTCTAATTCATTCTCATCCCTAGGTATAATCACGGTATGACACGAACTTTGGGGAATCGGTATCTTTACAATGTTGTTTCTGAATTAATCTGAAACTGATATTTTACATTACAGCATTTACATTAATACTGAACATCAGTAGAATTATAATTTGTTGGCAGCATATTAACTAAAACAATCAAGAATATACATGAGTCTGTTTTCACTTTTTTTCTTTTCTTTCCTTTCCTTTTTTTCTTTTCTTTCCTTTTTTTCTTTCTTTCATTGTATCTATCTATATCTATATCTGTTGTTGGATAGTATCGATTAATTGTTGAAACGTGCTTTTCACATACACAATTTATAGGTTAGGAATTCTCTTTGTAACTCTTAGTTACTAGGTGTTTTACACCTTTACATATGAGCACTAATTACTGAACATAACATTTAACTTAACATTTAGCATGAAACAATACATTACTAATTATTAATTAACATAATTGCCAAAAATAGGATGTAACTGTTCAAGACGAGATTCAATGAAATATAAGTTTGTATGCATAGCATAAAGTTATGTGGTTGGAAGACTGTATCCAACTTAGGTACAAAATTCTGGCTTAGTAAAATATGCTAGGACTACAATGTGGCATATGAATGTTCAAAGGGCGTGGATACCTTCGAGTGCATTAAACATTTACTTAATACACCCTTAAACTCTATTTAGCATTAATGTCTCTGATCTAACAACGTTTCTGCATCAATCTTCTGTCTGAGCAGGAAATTTCCAATGGACTATTGAGGATGTTGCTAAATCAATTGTGTGCATGTTGATGTCTGGCCCATTCCTAACAGGATATACTCAGGTAATAACTTTTCTTATCAAGTTTTTACACTTTACTAGTGGCCTGCTCTTACATGAATGGAAGTGTCGAACCAATATAACCTTGATTTTACTCTTGTTTTTTCTTTTTAGACTATAAATGATTGGTATGACCGAGAAATCGATGCAATAAATGAACCTTATCGACCAATTCCTTCTGGGGCTATATCTGAGAACGAGGTGTGTATGAAATCTGAGACTGATGCTTTACTTTTTATGTTTCTTACTTGCCGTTTGGTTACCATATATTTCATTATTCACTCAAAATTCTGCAGGTTATCACTCAAATATGGGTGCTGCTTCTAGGAGGTCTTAGCTTGGCAGGTCTACTAGACGTATGGGTAGGTACTGCTGAGTCTCAGCATACCCTTAATGTTAATTACCTGTAGGGTAGTTGCTAAAATATTTCTGTATAGGCAGGACATGACTTCCCTATAGTTTTCTACCTTGCCGTGGGTGGATCGCTTCTGTCATACATATATTCTGCTCCGCCTTTGAAGGTAAACATTTAAATTCTTGTCATTTTTTTACCATTATTGTTAATGTGTGATGTTGATTTTTTTTTTTTTTACTTTTATGGTCCTTTGACTAAGTTTTACTTACATTTTAGTTAAAACAAAACGGATGGATCGGAAACTTTGCCCTCGGCGCAAGTTACATCAGTTTACCATGGTATAGTACCTTTTTGCTTATATGATATTTATATATGTTATCAGTTTTATCAGTTAATTCATTGATTTTCTATCCACTGATCTTGAGTTACTGAATAAATATGAATTGACAAAGTGCATTTCTTTTAATTGTTATAAGATCCATTCATTCTAGACACATGATTCATGATTAGATTGTTCATGTCTGATTTGTTTCTTAAGCATAATTTCTATCATTGAACTGTCTTTGACAAGTTCTTGATCATTTTCTTGCCGACAGGTGGGCCGGTCAGGCTTTGTTCGGGACTCTCACACCCGACATTATTGTCCTCACCTTACTATACAGCATTGCTGGAGTATGTAGCAAATTCTACTTGCCATTTCGATACGATACAATATTACTTTGCATATTGTTGTGATCTGATGTGATGTTCATTGGTGTGTTACATTGCAGTTAGGCATTGCCATTGTCAACGACTTCAAGAGTGTCGAAGGGGATAGAGCTATGGGGCTTCAGGTCAATTCTGTTACTATCTTCCTTTCAATTACTGTAACTTGAAATTTCAATCTTTTTTCAGAAATCTTGGTCTTGAAAATTCACTAACACTCAAGTTTCTGCTATGACCTTTTCTATTTGCAATCTGATATGCACAGTCTCTTCCGGTTGCTTTCGGTACTGAAGCTGCAAAATGGATTTGTGTTGGTGCTATTGACATTACACAACTATCTGTTGCTGGTAAATTTTGATCCCTCAACACATATTTGCTATGCATTCAATGTAGTAATCTAGAACACTGCAGACAATTTTTTTCTAGTCTTTTTAAGCTTCGGCACTGTCCTCGTCGTTGTCCTTAAGAAAATTCGTGTTCCGTGCTGTTGTTTACCGTTGCAGGTTATCTTCTTGCGACCGGTAAACAGTATTATGCATTGGCTTTACTTGGCTTGATAATTCCGCAAGTCGTATTTCAGGTACAGCACACAATTACACCTTTCCCTTGTTGCTTATTTTTGTTAATTATCTTCTAAAAATGGTTCATAATAACTTCATCTTATGCCTTGCAGTTCCAATACTTTCTCAAGGACCCTGTGAAGTATGATGTCAAATATCAGGTATGTACATAAAACATAATCAATATTATAGGACTTGAGGAACAAATTTAGAGAATAGAAAGGATTGTGAATATAACTATTAATATTCTTCATCTTCCAAAGTTTTTATTTATAAACTTAGAGCAACTCCAATGGAGTGTTTTTCTGGTATCAATTTTTCTCGAAATCATAAATGAACTGATTTGATCTTTAATTGTCCGCTGGAAGGAATAAAGAAAGTCGATAAGCTGATACCGTATCACTCTAAAGAAATGTCAATTAAAATATACCATTTGTATAATTCATTAAATACATGTTAATTTAACTTGATAAATAGTATTGTTTAAAACCCAAATTGATATTAAACTAAAATCAAACATCGAAGATGTTATCTCAAATATAGTATCAAATAATGTATGGTTTCACAAATGCTGATGTAGCATTAGGTGGGACCCAATTAATATTAAACTAAAACCGAACATTGGTCTTATAACATTTATCATTTGAATGTTTCAGGCTAGTGCACAGCCATTCCTTGTGCTTGGTCTTCTGGTTACTGCTCTTGCAACAAGCCACTGATCTTTGATGTGAATAGTTTCAGAAAAGGGCATGCATGCATTGATATTGATATGGATAGAAGAATAAAAGAGGAAAAGGAAGTGAGTCACTAATGAAAAAGTAATTCCACAAATATTAGAGTTGCTTTAGTTCCTTTAGGAACCTACATGTTTTAGATACATTCTATAGTTTCTTTGCCTGTTAGCACTTAGCACCCTGCATCTGCATAGATTGAGTTATATCTAAGGTTAGCTGTTCCATTGCTGTGCTTATTTCAATTTCTTCTTTATTATATATATCCAAAAAAAATATATATTTTTTGTTTATTATATTCCACTAATTTTTTATTATTTATTGCTGTTTAGTTGAGAAATGACTTATTATTGTACAAAATGTTGTTTGCTGTGATGTTACACGAAAAACACTAGTGAAAATTTGGTTGAATTACCCAACATCAATTGAGTTAGGCTGTGAATTTGTGGAAGAAATTAATGATGGGTTAATTAGTTAGGTTTATTTTGGTGTACAATTAGCATTATTTTAACTTTTAATTGTGACCTTAAACTGGACCTTAGAGGGATTCATGATTTTTTTGTTTTCACTTTTTCCTTTTTTTTTTTGTCACTTTTTCCTTCACACTAATAAGAAAATATTGGAAATGAAAATATAAAATAAAAACACAAATCAAACACACTCTTACTTTTTTTTTAATTAAAGTATTTTTAAATAATGGGTTTGAAAATGTGACAATACACTATTATTTTTGTGTAAATTTTTTTTTCTTGAAAATTCATGAAAGTTAGATTCTTTCTAAAATTTGAATATAAAATCAATTGGACTACAAAATTCTTTGTTTGAACAATGAAGTCATATTAAGAATGAAACAAAAGCTTCTTCTGAGTAAATTCTTTTAAACCCATAGCTCTTGGCATGATGCAATTCTTTCATATATATTTTTTACAATAATTATACACAACCAAGTTATTTTAACAACCAAGCTTAACCAAGTACAAATCCACACGCGCCTCTCTCTTTCTTTTACGTATCTTCATTTTTTTTAAAACTGAATCCCTTAATTTTTGTTCATTCCCTTTTTAAACTCACATGCGTTATTTTAAATTTCGTTTTAGCAAGCCCCTCTGTTTTTTCTCAGTCCTATTCACCGCGCCTTCTTCATGATGCCATTGAAGAGAAAAAAGAAAGAGGAAGAAAATGAACAAAATAGAGGAGGACGAGAAGGAGAACAAGAAGATGATGATAATGAAGAAGAAGATGAGTACATTTGAGTACATTTGAGTGGTAACTGGTAATTTCCAATAATCGTTTTTACTTTTCATTCAAAATCGTTTCTACTTTTCATTCAAAACCGATTCTGTTTTCATGAAATTCCAATTTAGTTTTTATATATTACAATCCGTTTCTACTTTCATTCAAAATCCGTTTCTGTTTTCGTGACCCAAAGTCACCAAATCTATTTCTACTTTCATCACCAAATCCGTTTCTGTTTTCATACAAAATTTGTTTCTGTTTTCGTGACCCAAAGTCACACCTGGCGTGAACAAGACCACGCCGTTCATCACCAAATCCGTTTCTATTTTTCATGCAAAATCCGTTTCTGTTTTTATGCAAAATCCGTTTCATTTTTAATTTAAAATCTGTTTCTGTTTTTATTCAAAATCCGTTGCTATTTTCATTCAAAATCCATTTATATTTTCATTCAATATCCAATTCAGTTTTTCATCATCAACAACAACACCAAAAACAGCAACAATGTAACAGTGGTGGCAATGGTAGCTGCAATAACTGATAAGAGAAAGAAAGAAGAGGAAGACGAGGAGCTGAGTTGCAGAGAGAAGCGCGTTTTCGCGTTTTTCAATTTTGTGGGTGAGTGTTGTGCGTGTATGCACGCGCCTGGGTGAGAGTGGGGCAAAATTGCTTGGTTTGACTTGGTTGGGTAATTTGCTTGGATGTGTAGTATTATTGTTTTTTTTTATTTTCTTTTAATTAATATCAACAGAAAATTATTATTGAAACATTTCCAGTATAGAGTGTCCCACAAATATTTTTGTTCTATCCTTTCTTCATGCTTCAGCTATTTAATAACAATGAATAATGAGTAATGACTAGTTACTACTCCATATCAGAACTTTGTAACTCTTTCCTCCATGAACTTCATACTCAACACAAATCTGAGCAAAAACATATCTGGCAAAGAATTGCTAATATTGCAGCCTCCATTTCTTCTCAAACAAGAGGGGGACCAATCACCAATCACAATTGTGAGTCTGGTAACCAATCTCATTTCTGCACTCACTAAATTCAAATGAATTTCACAGGCTAAGCTTCTGCATGGTATCTGGCAATACAAGTAATTGGCTTTCGCCAGGTATTTTGTTATGAGAAAGATCAAGAACTTGGAGTCTTGAAGCAATGCAGAAAGAGTGAGGGATAACAGAGCTAAAATTATTGCTTGGAATTGGCCAATGTATTTTGATTGGAGTTGAAGGTTAAAGGTGTTCAAATAATTATGATAGATTAAGGTTCTGCAATGGCCTTACAAAATTAGTTAGAAAATTGTGAAAGACATTAAGATTATCTAGTCTTCAAATCCAGTTGGTTACTACTGTTCCTAGAATCCGGTTATTAGATGAGAGGTTGTTACCTCAAGAAACCAGATTATGCTCATTGGAAAATATAAGATAACTGAGTTTGATATATGTGACCAAAAAGGAAAAATAAAATAAAATTATACCAAGAATACATTTGTTGGAAGTTAAAACCCTAAAATGATTTTCACATCACCAAAAGTAAATAAGATTATATATTAGATTTGTCATTAGATCATTAAACATACATTACTTAGAAACCAACCATTATAGTCCTACCATACAATAAAAGGAGCACACACACTACTAATAACTAAGCATTAGACCTCCCTAACATATGCTAGCTAGCTAGTTATTCATGAAACTTGTTACACATTTTACTACTCCTATCTTTGTAATTAACCACTACCTAGCTACTACATTAGAAGCTAGCATGCATATGAGTTATGATAACACTACTACTTTTGGTTGTTCTTGGTAGTGAACTTGGACTCATCAATGTCAATGCCTTCCTCTTCAGCACGCTCTCCTCCAGATTTGTCCATGGTGCTCAGCCCACCCTTGCGTCCCATCTCCTGGTACCCCTCTGTTCCCAGCTGCTCCTTCCTTGTTTGCCCTCCCTTGCTCCTTCCTGAATATAAATTCAAACATTCTCTGACTCTGAGGCCAATAATAATTAATTATGGTAACAATATTTTGAAATAAGCATTATAATATTATACTATATAGTATATGAATTTATACATACAACGTAATAATATTATTGACCATGTATTTAAAAATGACGATTTATATATATAATAAATAATAAAAACCTTCAGCAAGATGCTGCTGAGCTTCAAGGCTCTTGCCACCAGTTCCACCAGGGATAACAGTTTCTCCCTGCTTTGCCCTTTCATCAAGCTCTTGACGCCTTTCTTGCTTTGACCCCATGCTTCTTAACCTCGTTGACTTTACTTGACTTTTTTCTCAATGCTTATATTTCTGATTTGTGATTGTGATGATGGTAATTAACACAATGCTTGATGAGGCTTTATATAGGCGATGAATTTGTATTGCATAATTAATGCTAAAATTATTCCAACAGTAAGAGAGGAAAATCAAGAACATGACAACAAGTTAGAAAGGAACAGTGAGTGTGGTCATGCGTGGACACGTGCGGTGCACACGCGGCGAAAAGGGGTAAGACACGCATGCATGCAGATGCTGCACCGCTACTCTGAGAGTGACACGTGTCCAGTTATTTATTTGGGCAGAACAAGCACATACATTCTTTGCTCGGTTGCGGTTTGCATTCTAGAGTGTTTTTTGAATAGGAGAGGATTCTACTATCCTATTGGCTTTTAAGTTAACTGATTTCTATTTGCGATTTTAATTTTAAAAATACATAAAATTTTGTTTTGGTTTCAAAATTTTATTTTACTTTCTAACGTTTAAAATGTTTTAATTTTAAAAAAATATAAGTAATCAATAATTTTTTCGAAACTATTGTTTATAGAACATTCAAAATGGAAACCAACTTTATATTTTTTTTAGAAACAGAACAACATTTGAAACATAAAAAAATAGAATATCCAATTTAAGTTGTTGGCTGATGTTGGCTAAGTTTTTATTGATTATTTTAATTTTAAAAATTTCAATTGGATCCAACTAAGTCCACTATTAAAAGATGGATGAGAATTTAATATCATAACTTAAGTGATTGTTTTTCTCTATATAGCTAATGTAATATTAAATCGCTAGGTAGGTAAGGTCAAACTATCCACGAGCAATAATAGAGACTTTTTCATTCAATTCTCGTGGGATCAGGACGGATCTCGAAATATTACTTTGGAGGGGCCGAAAATATATATGATATAAAGGAAAATTTATAAATAACTTAGCTTAGGTAATTTAAAGTATACTAAAAAAATATAATAATAAAAATATGTTTTAAATTACAAAAACTATGTATATATTTTTTTTATTGATGAATTTTTTTAGAATTAATTAGTATACGACAACGTTTTATATCATAAAATCTAAATCTTTGAAAATTTTATCTGATTGAAAAATGATTTGGCAGTCATTTTACGCTAAGTTCTTTTTTGTTTAGATATTATTCCTTGCCATTTTGTTATTATTGGGTATAGATAATATTTAGGGTAAATTTTTTTTATATTATTACTTCACTTATAATTATTAGAGATAAATAATATTTGAGTTAGACTTTTACTCATACAAAGTTAAATATTAAACATGTTTAACAATTTAGTATTTAGTGTAATATTATTTTTCAAATACAAAATAAAAAATTAAATAATTTATTATATAATAACATCTTTATTAATTGATATTCAAAATGTTGGGGCCGAGGCCTATATTCGCCTCCCTCTAGGTCTGTCCCTGCGTGGGATAATGATAACTCATTAGTGTTTCAAATATTTTCTTTATTACAATAATGAGAAGAAAAGATGAAGTCTCAAACTTTATAATGTTAAGTTTTTTTTAACTCTGAAGTGAATTAACTAATCACCATGCAAACAACTGCGTCAGCTATAACCTTAAACTGTTGTTCAATCTTTAATGATGAGACTTGATTGAGTCTAGTTAAAACTTTTGAAAATTAAAATAAGATATTTTAAACATTAAAAACTAAAATAAAAACTAAAATAGTAGTTGACATAAACATTAAGACCAAAACATATTTTACTCTTTAAAATATTATTTAAATGCTAAAATTCAATTATCACATCAACTATTATTTATTACATATATATTATTTAAGTAATTTTTAATATATATTTTATATTAATAATTAAATTTTAGTGTGTAAATAATAATTCTATATTATTTTTTCAAGTAGAACTGCAGAAGTAACATATAAATGATAGGGTAATATTAAAAGTACACATCTGTACATATCATTTAATAACATGTAAAAATATAAACATTAGCACGAAAAAATATAAATTTTTATGCTAATGTTCATATTTTTTTATGTTGCTAAATGATGTGTACATGTTGTATAATGATATACATAGATTTATTTTATTAATAACTTACGTAAAAAAAAAACTACTATCTTGCATAATTTGTGTCATCAAAGTTCAAACTCATCTATAGTACAAGACACCCCAAAAAAAAAAAAAAAAACTCATCAATAGTACACAATAACTACTGTATATATGTTGAATTAATGGTACCTGCACTTAAATACTAGAGAATGATAATATAGTCACTTAAGTTTGAAAAAGCCACGAGAGAGGATAATTTTTTTCAAGAATGATATCATAGACTTGATAGGTTCATATTAACCTTTTTTATTTTGGGATATAATTACGTCAAACTCTTAAAAAAAAAAAAACTAGATAAGCCACAAGAGAAAGGAACTCTAATTACGAGAAATGCCGTCAGGAATCACTATGCTCACGTGAATAATTTAGGCATGGAACTCTCTTGTCCTAAATAAGGAACTTCCTAATCCTATTTAGAGTGTGGTTTTTCTTTTGTATTAAGTAAAAAAAATTAATGAAATAGTTTCTTTTTAATCAAAGATGAATATTTTTATCGATCAGTCTAATAAATTAGGTTAATTCCATCTTGAATTTATGAATTAGATCGAGTTTTTTTTTTGGTGTCCTGAATTATATCAAGTTAAACATAAACAGGAACATAATTCCATGGTTTTGCAGTAAATATGCTGTGATGTGAGTACTTGCACAAAAAATTCAAAGGAATTTTTATTAGCCTCATGTTATCTCTTTTATTCTTCAACACCATATGTAAACTCTAAAGAATTTGATACATCAAAGAGACTACATGTTCAACGCAACAGGTACATTTTATTGCCACTAAGTTATAACTTAAATGGTATTTATTTATTTTTTTTATTAAAGATTTTGAATTTAAACTTCTTCCCCATATGTTTTTTTGAAAAAAAAAGTATTAGTGTTTGTTTGAATTTTTTTTTCTTTAAATTACATTTTTATTTAAAAAAATACTTTTTATTAAATTTATATCATTTGGATGCATTTATAAAAAAATATTTTTCTTAAAAAAATAAATTATGTATTTTTTTAATAAACTAACAATATGTTGCTTTTTAGAAAAAAAATAATTTCCATTAATAAAAAATCTTTTTAAATAAAATATAAATAAAAAAATCTTTTTTCAAAAGTCAATCCAAACTAACCGTTATTCTTTCCTTTTCTTTTCTTTTTGTCTCTTTTTTCTTTTTCATCTAGGCTTTACAACTTCATTAGAAACTTAAATAGTCATAGACGTTTATTGATTTTTTAGTTATTTTGGCATAATGATAATGAATAAACAAACATAGTTTTCTTTTTACAATTTAAGCCTTGATTTTTTTTACCATTTGATTTTTTTTGTTTATCACTATTTTTATTTTAACAATAAAATTTCATCACTATATTTTTCTCAGTTTAATTTTTCTCCAATTTCACAACGAGTAATGTTACGGAACCAATATTAGGGGACTAATAGGAAGTGTAATTAAGGAAATAATAAATGATAAAAGAGGAGAAAGAAAATAAAAAAAAAAAGTCTATTGAAAATAAATTATGGATTTTCTAAACTTTCTCTTTCATAAATTATCTTTCCAGATCTCATTTAAATGGAATCAATATTTTAGGTATATATACATAATATATGATATAATATAGGATACACCATTGAGAATCTTAGTCACGATTAAAAATAATTAGTTGTGTTTTGACGAATTTCAAATTTGAATTTTAAATTTGAATAAAATCTTAGCTTTCAAATTGATTAGATGTAACAATAAGATTGATTTGATTTAATTTCAAATAAGATTCAAATTTAAAATAAAAAAGGACGTCATACACAGCCCTACTATATATATGTGGCACTCATATTGGAAAAAAAAAACACCTCTTTTTATTTCTTTTATCTCTATATACTTTGAGTCTTCTTCTTCTTGGAGAAGAATTTTTTGATGTAACTGGTAGATGTAAAAAGTTTCTCAATTCAATGATTCATGAGTCTTTCATGGTGACCGTCTTTCATTGGTAATTGAGTTGATAGTAAAGATGAGTTTCAATGTAGATACATATATGACTCTCATACAATTAAAGCATCTTCAGGTATTTATATATATCTCGTCTATATTATTTTGATATTATTACCCACGCATAATAAATCTTTCGATAAAAGAGTATAATAATCCTATATTAGAAGTAGCAGCGATAGGAATTGTAGTTCGGAAATTTTTTTTCTTAAACTATTTTCTAATAAAATTATTTTTATGTACCACTATATATCTTTATACATAATTTTTTTATTTTTTATTTTAATTTTTATGTTGAACTATATTTATGTGTTATATGTAACTATTTTTATACTATTATATGTTGCATTTATTATTTTGTATATTTTTATGTAACATCCTTTTTCAATTGATTTCATAAATCGAGGTACACTACTTTACTATTTAATATAAGGTATTGTTTTTATGCGGGTAAGTCACAAAAACATTTTTAATGTTTAAAATATTTTATTTATGAGTTTAATTTTGATATATCAACTGTGTAAAAAGTTTTAATCAAATTCATGTATTTATTTTGATGTATATGTAAAAAATTTTACACTTATGGTACATGAAAAATTAAATTCTTTATTTATATCTCTAATATTTTAAAATTATGTTAATCTTATCCACAATAAAAAAAAAACAATGCTAAAAGTTCTTAACAAAACTATAAACATAGATGTTAATTTATAACACCAAAATATTATAAGTGATATTTCCATTTTATTCGCGTCTATTATTATTTCTCAAAATATAATAAAAAACCAAAAGAAGAAAAATATATGAAACTTCTTCACTCAAACCTTATTATTTTCTAGTTGAGTGATAGATTGTGATAAAAATTACTTCTAAAAAACTATTACTTAATTAATTTTGTATTTGGAAAAATGAATTATTAGAATTTATTTTAATAGAGTTGACCTTGACAAAATTAATATGAGTTTAAATCATTAAAGATACAAATAAGACGTTTTAAATGTTAGAGACATCTTTAGGATTTATCATAAATGTTGGAAAAAAATAATATTTTATCTTTTATTTTTTTATGATTTAATATAAATATTTTTAGTTATAAAAATTTAAACAAAAATATCTCTCATTTTAAACGTATTTTTATATAAATAAAATAAATTTTTTATTTACTAAAATTGGTATCACTAGGTTATTTATGCCTTTACAATCTTAATCACATCTAACATCTAACACTAATATAATCTAGCATGGAGTGATCATCCAAATCAATTACTTTATTCTTCCAAGTTTTAAAATTAAAAAAACAGTCATGAACATTTATATTAGTTAAATAATATGATTTTCTCATAAAATACACACAAAATCAAAATTATTTTGTCATTTGCCAAAAAAAAGAAAAAAAAGTGAATACTAGTCCTATCCCAAATATAGTAACACGTTTCTCAATTGGCTTCTAAAGTCCTTTTTACTTGTTTTAGGAAAGAAAAATTGAAAAAATTCATCCCATTTTATCTGGCCATGCAAAATTCCAAATTTACCCTGATTAGATAATGGGACCCACCACATCAGAAGCATGATTAGCTTCTTCAACAAGCTTTATCCCCACTCTTCACACTTCAAACTTCAAAGTTCAAACTGAACACTGCAGTGAGTAGAGCTTCTCTCTCCCTTCATCTTCCCTCGGTAAAGTTTCAATCTTTTTCATTTTATCTATCTCTCCATTTTTATTTTTTTACTTTTCCCTTTTATTTTATTTTATTTTCTACTCATTAAGTACGTAATATGTTTCTTCCTTTGCAGTGTAACAAAACACAATAAAAATAAATGTTCTCTTTTTTATTTTTCAGGTCAATGTGATCTCCATTTTCATCATTGTGATAAAAACCCTAGCATGAAAACAAAATCAAATGCATGCTTAGTTGTTTAGTTTATCCTAGTGCCCCCATTCCCCTGAAAAGTGGAAACTGTTACAAATCCCTACCATTAAAATAATACTTCTTTTTTCTTTCTTTATTTATTTATATTAAAAGTTCCACTACCTTTACAAATTGCAATGCTATGATCTTGTCTAGTTCTTTCCAGAGTGTTCACATTTGCAAGTGGTTGTTCCGTTGTTCATTTTCAAATTCAATTTCTTTCCCTCTATGAACCTCACTCTCTCTCTGTCAAATAGGTCTGCATTGATTTTTTCTTTTTACTTTCTTTATTTTTACCCTCATAACAATATTTGTGTTCTTTTATCATTTTGGTTTTGTTTTTGTATTTTTGCATACACAACTAGTATTTGGAAATGTTTGTTTTGACAACTATAATGAATTGAAACCAAGAATGGAATAGTTTCTTTTCTCTTCTTTAATTGGTGACAATTGAGGCTTTCTTATTTTTGGTTATTTGTACTATTTTAGTTTCTTGATGAGCATTTCCCATCATTTTCTTCTCAGAGTCCTGTTTTTCTAAGTGTATGTGTTTTCATTGTTCTTTCAATGCATTGTTTGGTTGTTTTCTTCATTAGGGAAAAGACTTTGAGGGTTCTTGTGAATGAAAATGGAAACCTATATTCTTCATTGTTCTAAGAATGGTTACTTAATGTCCTTTTTTAGATTCCCACTTTTTTATTGGCTATACTTTTTTCACTTGAAGTTCTTTACTGGTACTACTTGTTCATCTTGATTTTTGGACAAAAATCTCCATCGGTTAAACGGGTGATTTCAACTTACTGTTACTTATATCTTCGACCCCTTTATGATATCCAATGATTTATGCTTGAACATTCTTATTTTTCTATGTCTTCTGCACTTTTTTCATGTGTGGTGTTGATAGTATGTTCAATTTTTTTGTGTAGGAATGGAGGATTCGAAATCAATTGGAATAAAGCAAGAAGGGTATTCTAATTCTTCATCCATCATGAAAACAGAGGAATTCTTGTTCAGACGCGGCAAGGTGAAGCAAGCATTGAAGATATTTAGGAACCTGTTCTCGAAACTCTTGAGTGCGTATCAAACAGACGACTCTAATCCTGCGAAAGGAAAATATAAAGCTTTGAGAGATGCTGCAATGTTGATGAAGAAGAAGTATCAATGGGTGAACTGCGAAAAGCGGGTGGGACATGTCCCCGGGATTGAAGTTGGAGACCGATTTCAGTATAGGAATGAGCTCATTATCGTTGGTCTCCATCGCCAATTTACTAATGGAATTGATTATGTGGGGAAGGCTAACTACTCTTTAGCCACAAGCATTGTTGTAACCAATCGCTATGATAATGCTAGAAACCATGGTGGTTCATTGGTTTATATTGGTCAAGGGTGGAATCCTAATGTGCGAAATGATTCTATGCCCTGCGATCAAAAGTTGGTTTGCGGAAATCTTGCTTTGAAGAATAGCATGGATGCTAGGAGACCCGTGCGGGTTATATTGAAGGTTGATGGAGAATATGTTGGAGGGATAGAGAAGAACATCAATGATAAATTCTCATATATGTATGATGGATTGTATTTGGTTGAGAAGATGACACAAGAAAGAGGAAATCATGGGAAACTTGTGTTTAAGTTTTTCTTGAACAAAATCGTAGAGAAACCTTCAAATTGCCTTAAACCAAAGGATGAGCTTATCAAGAATGTCAATAAATTTGGGCAACTTGATGCTTTCACTTTAAGGAAAAGGCTCAAACCTAATGGTTATGCAACTAAGGATGTTATTATCATGAATGATATCTCGAAGGGGCAAGAGAAGTTTCCTATTCGAGTGGTTACTTCAACTAATGGTGATCTAACGCCTCCATCTTTTGATTACACAGTCAACAACATTTATGTGGATAGCTTCAAGAAGCCAATGTTATGTGGCTGTGATTGTGTAAATGGTTGTGTAGATTTTGAGAAATGTGCTTGTATTGTTAAGAATTGTGGAACAATACCATATGACTCTAAGAAAAGACTCGCTTCTAGAGTGGAATCACGTGTTATATACGAGTGCGGCTCATCTTGCAAGTGTTCCTCGTCTTGCTTCAACCGAGTGAGTCAATGTGGCCTTCAATTCCAACTCGAGATCTTCAACACCGAATCGAAGGGCTGGGGTGTTAGAACACGCTCTTTCATTCCCTTTGGAGTCTTTGTTTGTGAGTACGTTGGCGAAGTTCATCATCATAGAGAAGCTGGATCTAGGCATAACCTCGATATTTATATTGTAAATATGGGTAAGTAATATGTTTATGGAGGATAACTTCTCTAATGGTGTCTTAGTGAGTTTGATTCTTGGGGGGTAAGGGAGACTAGGCAAGGTAATCAAACTCGAGAGTTTACCTAAATTCATTAAGCTTACATGAGTTTAGGTGAACTTCAATCGTAAGAGTTTACTCTTCAAATCATGTGAATTTACTCTTATCTTCTTGTAAGAGTTCATGAGTTCACTTCGAAGTTTGATAACCTTGAAGGGAAGGTCTTGAAGAGTAAAATTTGAACTTTACTCTTTATTAAGGGATGCAATTGCAAGTTGGGATCTTGGAGGGAAAGGGAGAAAAGAAGGGATGGCTCCACTTTACTCGCGATGTCATTCATTTTCCCTCTTCTACATTATCCGAACTTGCAATCAATCCCGAGTTTGCATCTACAATTTAACTTATACTTGTGTTCTTTATTTTCAGCTGTCAGCAAGTGTTTAATCGATGCTACAAGACACGGAAACATTGGAAGATTCATAAACCATAGCTGTTCTCCTAATCTTCAGGCCGTAGAGGTTATGTATGATGACAAGGATAAGAACCTTCCGCACAAAATGTTCTTTGCATTACAGGACGTACCTGCTGGAAGAGAGCTGACTTTTGATTATAACAGCTGCAAGCCAAGGGTTATCAGGACTGGCAATAATGTTTGCCATTGTGGTTCACCCAAATGCGTTGGGCGGATTTACATTTAAAGGTATCAATCAGCAGCATCCTTAGCTTTTTGGGGGTATGGTGATAGTTAATTAGGTTGCTAGAAGTTTGACAAGATTGTATGATAGTTTAAGTAACTAACTAGATCTAGATGGTTTTAATACAAGTGGTGATAGTTCTTACCATGTAAAGAAAGCTGTTGTTGGCTAGTAAAATAGTTCTAGAGTCATGGCAATGCTGTGTATATGCTCTTTACTAGATTTTGGACAACTCAGTTCTATGATAGTAGTAGACTTTTGATTATGATGTCAGATCCATGTTTTGCTTTCACAATCATTCATTATTATGTGCATATGCAGTTTATTTTAGCTCTAAGATTTACCATTTGCACAAGAACGATCTCTGAAATTTCAATGGTACTATTTTCGCTCTCAAGATTGAACAAATTACTTGTTTTTGGTCTAGTGATTGCTAGTTTCGTGATTGACGTGGCAGCTACATTCCACGTTAGACAATATTAATAATGTCTCTTAGGCTGCGTTTGTTTCTGATGGATACAAATCTGTTTGGTGAATACGCTGAATTTCCACTGTCTCTATATCCACTTTTGAACGAAGGACATTGATGATACATAATTTAGGAGGATGAACAAATAATTTTTTAATAATTTTTTTTCTTTTTACCCACAAAATTATTTATTATTCCAACATTATCTTTTTTAAAATGATAAAAATGTCATTTACATTAAATTTTAACTTTTGTTCATGTATGTCCTATCTTATCCTGTCCTCATAAACAAATGGAGCCTTAATTTATGGCACTAAATGATCATTATAGATGGCGATGTGTAATAGCTAGCTCCTTGATCAACTGCCACAAATGAGAGTACTTTGATATATCTCAGAAAATTGCTCACGGTTTGTATTATTCTTTTTTATTTTTGGGGTGACTAAAGATAAACTCACGGTCTATATATTAAGTTTTTCTTTAACTAGGGACTGTTATAATATGGATTTTTTTAAATAAATAAAGAAAATTTGAAATTTACAATTATGAGCGCGAGTACAAAAATTTACATAAATAAGCCTTCTTTACTTATCTCGGGATCAGTGGTCCCGAAATGTAATTTACACGTATCTCGGGATCAGTGGCTCCGAAATGAAGTTTATACGTATCTCGGGGCCACTGACCCCGAGATACACCAAAAACGAAAAATTTGACGTATCTCGGGGTCAGTGACCCCGAGATACTATCAACATTTGTGAAAAGTAGAAATTGCATTGCATTAAATGAATCAATGACTATTGCTTTCTTTTCTTTCTTTTCTTCTTGCCGTCAAATCACTTAATGAGATCATTTGAATTGAAAGAATGCACCACGTTGAAATGTGAAGTATTAACATTTGTAAAGAAAAATTAAAAAATATACATATAAAGCTCTGTAATTTGTATCAATGTTAAAAAATTAAAAAGGATTGATAAAATATTATTTTCTTTAATTATTGTTAATAAAAAAATATTAACAAGTGCTAAAATTAATATTATT
>JASCZI010120858.1:74822-85632 GCA_036250425.1 Stylosanthes scabra
TAGTCTAGAATTTTGATATCTAAATCTAATTTGTTGATTTCTTGCACTAGTTTCAAGAATTGTTTTATGATAAGTGTTGCATCCTTTTTGGTGGATCATGATTTACTTTTTAAATGATGATTTCTCTAATAATTGTCATATTTCATGTAGTTGTAATGGCAACTTTGCCGAGGATATCAATACCATATTGGTTTCCTCCTTTCCCTGTTGCCTAAAGTAGACTTGGCTGAAAGATAGCTAATGGCTGTACTGATTTTTTTATCATTGCATTTGTCTATTGAATCAGCTAACACTGCAATATCTTAAATCAATGCCTGTAATTGTTTATGTTGACCAGGTTAGCTTAGCAATCACAACTTTGCCGAGGTTATCAATTTTGTATTGATTTCCACATTGTTACCTAAACTAAAAATTTGATGAAATAATATTTTCTTTGCGCTGATTATGTTGTTAGTTTGCTTGTATATTGAAGCTAACATCATGCAATATTAAATCTGCCTCTAATTTTGTTTTGATCATCCCTCATAAGTCATAAAAGGCAACTTTGCCGAGGATATCAAATTTTGTGTTGATTTCCTCTTTTCCCTGTTGCCTAAACTAATTTTGCTGAAAACAATAGTTTCTTCCTTGTACTGATTTTGTAGTCAGTCCACTCAACTATTGAAGCTAACATTGTGTAATATTTAAATCAATGCCTGTATTTGTGTGTTGGCTATATGTAGTAAAGGCAACGTTGCCGAGGATATTGATTTTGTATTGGTTTTCTCCTTTCCCTGTTGCCTAAACTAAAAATTAGCTGAAAATAACTCTTTGTTGTGCTGGTTTATAATCTCACTGGTCTATTGCAGCTAACATAGTACTATATCCAAATCAATTTGTTAAAGTCTTCTGTAGAGGGGTAGAAAATTTGTTATCATTTTTTTAAAGATAAAACTTTATATATAGAAACTGGAACAGCATCTAATGAATGATTGCCTAGGTGATGTACATATTGGAAATGGATCGAGTATTGTTTTTAATGGCTGTGGTGATTTCGTATGTTGTTAATTTCTTTGCTTATGCCATAACTATTCAAATTAATGTCTGTCAATCATTCAACTTATCCACCCCTCTTCCTCCACAACCTGATTGTTGCAAATTATCTGTATCCATAGAAGGGGTAGTATACGTCATTTTAAACTAGATTACAGCCTCTTGTTTGAACATAAATTATATTTTAACCGGTGGTAGTGTAAATTCTAATAAATTGTTTATCTTTTGCTTGACAGAACAAGGATGTAACTGATGCAATTCAAAAGGTTGCTGCTGCCTATGATTGCAAAATTGTCGAGGGTGTTCTTAGTCACCAAATGAAGCAATTTGTGATTGATGGAAATAAGGTTGTGTTGAGTATATCTAATCCGGATACTAGGGTTGATGATGCAGAATTTGAGGAAAATGAAGTTTATGCTATTGATATAGTTGCAAGCACCGGAGAAGGCAAGGTATGCTTTGATGTTAGTTAATCTACCCGTATGATGCTGAAAAACTTGCAATATGAACTTTTGATCACTTGCAGCCTAAGCTTTTGGATGAGAAGCAGACAACTATTTATAAGAGGGCTGTTGACAAGAGCTATCACTTGAAGATGAAAGCATCGAGGTTCATTTACAGCGAAATTAGCCAAAATTTTCCAATCATGCCGTTTTCTGCTAGGTAATTCGATGACCTAGATCTTGTTAATGATACCTTAACTCATGTGTTTGAATGTCGGTTCTCTTTGTCCCACTTAAAATGTCAGTTCTTCTATACCAGGGCTTTGGAAGAGAAGAGAGCTCGTTTGGGTTTAGTTGAATGTGTGAACCATGAACTCTTGCAACCTTATCCTGTTCTTCATGAAAAGCCTGGTAATATACTATGTTAGGCCGATGACGTTATCATATCCTATGGTTATAATTCTGTTAGCACTGATTACGGTCCGGTTGTTTTTTAAGGTGATTATGTTGCGCACATCAAATTCACGGTGTTGTTGATGCCAAACGGTTCAGACCGCATCACATCTCATGCACTCCAAGAATTGCAGCCCACTAAAACAATCGACGATCCCGAAATTAAGGCCTGGCTTGCATTGGCCACAAAGACAAAGAAGAAGGGTGGTGGAAAGAAGAAGAAAGGTAGGCTTGAACCAAGAAATCACTAAATTCAAATGTGATTGTCATTATCCATGTGCTCAAATGGGGCTTAAGAAATGCATTGTTGTGTGCAGGTAAGAAGGGTGCTGAAGCTGAGCCCATGGAAGAGGAGGCAACAAATGGTGCCACACCCCAAGAATGAGATTTGCTCCTCAAGAAAAAGAAAAATATCATTTTGATTTCTCATTTGATATATTTTCAAATTTTTCTACCAAGTTGTATTGTGCTTGAATGAGAATTTAGTAGTGTTCAGGATGATAAAATTCAGTAGGAATTTCTCAAGTGCACATTTCATTAGCACTTTCTTTGACATGAATGCTATAACACCGAGGAAAATGGCTGTTGAGTTGGGGGGTTTTCCTTGAACAAAAAAGGGATTAGTTTTAAATATCTGTTTTGTTTAGGGTTAAAATGGGTAAATTTGCATTGGACTTGGTAAAACCGGATTTGCACAGAATAAAAAAGTGGCTAAAAAGGTGAAATGTATGAAGGTTCTTTATCCTTTATAGTCTAGCCAGTAAGCACAAGGTCGTGAGTTTGAGTAGGATCTTGTTGGTATGTAATCTGTAAATATCTTTGTAAGCACTCATAGAGCCTGGAGGCATACCCTGGCCTTGGTGAGCTTCCGGGCCTAACTCACCTAAACTTTTGATAATAAAAAAAAAGTTCCAGCCAGTAACATAAATGAAAAGAAATAGTTTTACATATTTAAAATCTAAAAATCTATTATGCTTGGACAAGTGTAAAAATTTATTTCTACACCATATAAATTGCTGAAATTTGTAATCTTAAAAGGTGAAAAACGAAATATGTTTGGTGTCAAATTTGGTCTTCAGAAGTTCTCCAATTGAGGTGAGTTCACTTGTTAACAGCAAATCCTTAAATGGAATTTTGATACGGATTAGTCTTTGGTCTCAGCGATCGGCTTCGATACGGGATAGTCTTTGTCTGAAAAAAGAAATTGAGAAAAGAAAAATTCTCTTAATTTGTAGTTATTTAAGAAAACAAAAGATAAAGATTCTTTTGATGAATAACATAAAGTGAATTTTTTATTAAATCTTTGCAAAGCTAATAATCGTCATACCATTAAAATGCATGATTCATTGATTGATACTCACATGCCTTCAATTCCAACGTTCTCCTTAATTGATCAGAAACCTGCAGAGCCTTCTAATTGGGTTATGAATTCAATTACCGTCAACTTTTTCTTTCCACGGTTTTGATATTCCAACCCTCTAATCCAATGGACTACTTTCATTTCATTTGATTACTTTATTCTAAAATTATTATTTTATTTTAATTTATAATGTGTAAGACTCTAAGCAATGCTTCTGTCCACTTTTCCCCCCATTAAGCCTAAATTAAATGCCAAGTGGTTTACAATTTGTTTTTTTTCTTCTAAGTTTTGCTCTGTGGATTCCAATATCCAATGCCTACCAGCTTTCACTGCATCTCTTGTGACCAGAATCCACTTTGCTTTGACCTATTGACGTTATTTTCTTTGTATCCACGAAATTGGTCCACCCTTGACACCTTTGTTTTCTTAATTAATTAAATAATTTTTATAATAATTAAGGTATCAATTTGTCTTTGAATTTTCTAAACAATATTAAGCCTATAATATTCTATAATGAGTTACCGTATATGGATTTTTTAATTTTATTAAATGAACTGTTAGATAATAATAATGATAATAATAATAATAATAATAATAATAATAATAATAATAATAATAATAATATTATTATTATATAAAAATTAAATCACTCATTTTTACTTAATCTATAATAAATAAGGTCCATCTTAAACAAATTCTTATAGCATATTTTATAAAATAAAAGATGAAATCTTTGTATCAATTTACGTTTTTGCCACTGATAATTCTTAAACTAAAAAATATTTTTAATTTGTTTTTATAATTTGATTTATAAATAAAAAATTTCAATTTTATGTGTTACGTCCAAAATTAAAGTCAAACAAACCAAATCTTGTTCTGTCAAATAATATTCTATAGGTCAAATTTGGAAGAGAATTTTCAATCCACCATTGATTTCATTGGCAATATTTGCTAAACTTAAACCAGTCACAGTAACCACAATTAATTTGTGGCTATAACATACATGATGATTGGATTATTACCAAAGGCAACGTTGAGCTTTGAATTTGCCGTTTGTTAAGGAATGCCATGAGCCCATGACTACTTTCTCAGCACACATTCACACAGTTCTTCCTCTTCTTTTTCCCATTGACATTTATTGAACACAATTAAACCAAAAGGAGCCCAAATCCCAGGTTAAATAGAACTAAGTTAAACTCCTATAGAAATAATAAGGTAAAAGATAAATATACCTCTAACTCCTATTGAAATAATAAGATAAAAGATAAATATACACTTAACTTTTTAAAATTAGACAAAAATATCCTTCACTTTGCTGAAATACCCACATGTCCCCAACCTTCGAGAAAAGTGGATAATACTATTCCTTCGATGATCCAACCCACGTGTGACCGTTATGAAGGCGTGTGATGTGGTTGTCAACAGCGTTTAACTGGCCGTAATGGAGTCACGCTGTACAAAGCAGACCCATAATTAATATTAAACAACAAAATAGAAGCCGATTCCTTTAGAGGAATAAAACTCTAATTTTAAAGGGTTTATATAAAACAGGGGTAAGGACTTCGTTTTGCTATTTATTATCGACTACGGGCTTGGTATGTATAGCATGGCTCCGTTACGGCCAGGCAGATACCGTTAACAGCCACATCACACGCCTTCATAACAATCACACGTGGGTTAGACCATTTGAGGGGTAATATTGTCCACTTTTCTTAAAAGTTGAGGGCATATGGATATTCCAACAAAGTGAAGAGTATTTTTATTCAATTTTTAAAAAGTTATCTTTTATCAAAAATAATACTACATCCTTATTCCTTAATGCGTCTTTTTTTTTTTGGGCTAAGAACACTTATTACCATAATTATTATAATTTGTTTAAACATCTACAAATTTAAATGAAATATGAAAAAAATATCATTTTAATTATAATATTTCTTTTCGCTCTATTAAGATGATCTTCATCACTCAAAAAATACTTGAAAGTATAGTAAATATAAACTAATTAACAAGTTATAAATTCAAAATAGATAATTAATCTATAGTAAACAAAAAAATAAAAAATGCTGCTTATATATAAAAAAATAAGCCATTAAATTAGTTATTGTATATTTTGCATAAAAAATTTATATTTAATTATTTTTTATATTTTAATATATATTATATAAAAATAGTTGATTTAATAATTATTTTTTTATACACTTAATATGATTAAAATAAAAATGAGCTATTAGATTGCATTTTAACCAAATTCTGAATCCTGATTAATATTAGTGATATTCATATAATAAGTCTAAATACATTTTGCTTGGACACCAAAAAATAAGTCTAAATACATTTAGAGTTTAATTTCGACTACATGCATTTAAGAAGATTACATTACATTAACAAAAGTAATTTTTTGTAATCACATCAAATAAATATGATTACACAATTATATAAAATATTTTACACCTGAATCAAAATTAAAGGTAATTAAGGGGAAAAAAATAAGGTAAAGAAAGTTACCCTATATGCATTTCTTCTTTCCCAAGCACTGTTAAAGGTAATTAAGGAACAAGAAAAAGAAGACAACTCTCCTGAATTCACTGCACCACCGCCACCACCAAAACAAAACCAAGAAACTTGTAAAAATACCGAATACCGCCCCTTGTAATGCCATTTCCATTTCTCCTCCCACTGTCTTTTTCATACCACTTCCCCAAGTAACACAACAACTACTCTTCCCTCCCTCCCTATACACCCTTATATAAATTCAAATCCCCTTTCATTTTCCACAAAACAAAACAAATAGACTCAACAAATCAAAAAACCTTCTATTCCTTTTCCCTCCTCTCACACGTTCTATTTTATTGTGTTAACTCTTTGTTGGAAAGAAAATGGATACAATGTTAGGATCCTTAGATGCATGCAAGCCAGCGTGCAACGACGTAGGATCCTTACCAAACGGCACCGTTTCAACCATCCAAGGCAGCAGCACGCACTCTTCGTCCCTCGTCACGCCCTGCGACGCAAACCTAGGCCGCCACCTGGCACGGAGGCTCGTCGAGATTGGCGTCAAGGACGTGTTCTCCGTCCCCGGAGACTTCAACCTGACGCTCCTGGACCACCTCATTGCGGAGCCGAAACTGAACGTGGTCGGGTGCTGCAACGAGCTGAACGCCGGGTACGCGGCGGACGGGTACGCGCGGAGCAGGGGCGTGGGCGCGTGTGTGGTGACGTTTACCGTTGGAGGATTGAGCGTGCTCAACGCGATTGCCGGAGCGTACAGCGAGAATTTGCCGGTGATATGTATCGTTGGAGGACCCAACTCCAACGACTATGGCACCAACCGGATCTTGCATCACACCATTGGCTTGCCGGATTTCTCCCAGGAGCTTCGCTGCTTCCAAACCGTTACTTGCTATCAGGTAAATCAATATTAATTAATTAAATAAATATTAAGTACTGTAATTATTTTCTCTTTTTTTAACTTATTTTAATTATTTACAGTAAATATATAATGATAAATTTTGTTGATTTTTGCCTGAAAAGTTGTAGTACTCTTAAGAAGTTTTGAGTTTGAACCTCTGTCACTTAATGCAATGCAAAAAAAAATTAATTGCTTTTTTTTTAGTGTGTATAAAAATTAATCATGAATAAGGAATTATGTATTTTTATATAAATATATATGTAATTTAATTTATTTTTAATATATATTTTAAATTATAATTATATTAGTAACTAATTTGATTTAGTACCTGATTTTTTTATGCAATGTTATGATTCGTGTGACATTATATGATTGCATGACTGTGCATTTTTCTTTTTATTTATTATTTTTTAGAAAAATGAAAACACGCATCAACTTGGGTCATGACTCATGATACTTTATTCTATGTTTATGTTGATCACATTCTTGCTTGAAATCTAGTAGTGCATAGTTATTATTTTCTGTGATTTTCCTTTGAGTGTGAAATGTGAGCTTGAAGTGTAATTAACTAGTTTTGGTTATTGATTTTGATAATAGGCTGTGGTTAATCACCTGGATGATGCTCATGAGATGATTGACACTGCAATCTCAACCGCACTGAAAGAAAGCAAACCTGTTTATATCAGCATCAGCTGTAACTTGTCTGGAATTCCTCACCCCACTTTCAGCCGGGAGCCAGTTCCATTTTCCTTGTCCCCAAAGTATCATTCTCATCTTCTTCTTCTTCAATTCAGTTTAAGAAGATTGTTATGATCACTTACATATATTTTCTTTTGATGGATTTCACAGATTGAGCAATCAAATGGGGTTGGAGGCAGCAGTTGAGGCTGCAGCTGACTTCCTAAACAAGGCAGTGAAACCGGTACTTGTTGGTGGTCCTAAGCTGAGAGTGGCTAAGGCTAGTGATGCCTTTGTTGAATTGGCTGATGCCTGTGGTTATGCCTATGGAGTGATGCCATCAGCTAAAGGACTAGTCCCTGAGCACCACCCTCACTTCATCGGAACCTTCTGGGGCGCCGTGAGTACCTCATTCTGCGCCGAGATCGTGGAGTCTGCCGATGCATACTTGTTTGCTGGACCAATCTTCAATGACTACAGCTCAGTTGGGTACTCACTCCTTCTCAAGAAGGAGAAGGCCATCATTGTGCAGCCCGACCGGGTAGTGATCGGAAACGGACCCACATTCGGGTGTGTTCTGATGAAGGATTTCCTTAAGGCGCTCGCAAAGCGTCTTAAGCACAACAACACTTCATTTGAGAATTATTCCAGGATCTATGTCCCTGATGGAAAGCCTCTCAAGTCTGAACCAGGAGCACCTTTAAGGGTTAATATTCTGTTTCAACATATACAGAATATGCTGTCTGGTGAAACTGCTGTAATTGCTGAAACAGGGGATTCATGGTTTAACTGTCAGAAGCTGAAATTGCCAAAAGGATGTGGGTAAGTAGCTTCTAAATTCTGTGTTATAGGATGAATCTACCTCACTAATAATAACTCTATACATTGATGATGCTAGAAAATCAATGTATCTGAGAGTTATTATTAGACAGAGGGAATAGTGTTTATAAGTTTTGCTAAGAAGTTATGCTGAAAACAGGTATGAGTTCCAAATGCAATATGGCTCAATTGGATGGTCTGTTGGTGCAACACTTGGTTATGCACAGGCTGTGCCTGAGAAGAGAGTGATTGCTTGCATTGGTGATGGAAGCTTTCAGGTTTGTCTTTGCATGATTTCAATCACAAGAAACTTGTTCTTTTCTTACTTGAATTGATTGATTATGGTGTTCTTATTATTGATTGTTGAATTCTATACAGGTGACAGCTCAGGATGTGTCTACAATGCTGAGGTGGGGGCAGAAGACCATAATCTTCCTGATTAACAATGGTGGATACACCATTGAAGTTGAAATCCATGATGGACCATACAATGTGATCAAGAACTGGAATTACACTGGCTTGGTTGATGCTATCCACAATGGTGAAGGAAAATGCTGGACCACTAAGGTGAGTAGCCCCTTATTAATATAATTCAACATTCTTATAAAAACTTTGAACAACTCTAATATTGATATATTGATAAATGTGATAATGTTTTTGATACAGGTGACATGTGAAGAGGAGCTTGTTGAAGCAATTGAAACAGCAACAGGGGAAAAGAAGGATTGCTTTTGCTTCATTGAGGTGATTTGTCACAAGGATGATACAAGCAAAGAATTGCTTGAATGGGGTTCTAGGGTTTGTGCTGCCAATAGCCGTCCACCAAATCCTCAGTGATCCTTTTTTCTGTCAAGTTGAGATTTTCTTTGGAGATGCTTCTACATGAGAGAAATTTTCTTTAAGCATTTTGTTTGAGTGAGTGGATAGGACTAGCTAGTTTATATGTAAATTAATTCATCCAAGTTAATATATCTTTCTATTGCGGGTTTCTTTTTGTTTCAATGCTTCTGAATCATTATTATTATGTAGAGCATCTCTTATGATTCAATAAAGAAAAAGATTATTTTTAACTAGCTTTCAAATTTTCAATTATAATTACTATTTTTGCCCTTAATAATTGTTTTACCGTTTATGTAATATTGTTAATTTCATGCATTTTCCTTCAAGTCATTGAAATAAAAACCTAGGCAATCTATTTTTCTTTTTTTCTTTTGAAGGGTCAAGTTCAATCTTTAGCTCCATTATTTAGGCAAAAATATTCAATATGTAGTGTGTAAAATAATTGAAGACTTATAAAATACCAACATCTAGGTATTAGCATTATTTTAGTCGTTGGATTCCCTGACGTCAGAAGTTCAATTTCAAGAATCATAGCAGGATCTAATTTCCTTGTATTTTAATTAGTTGTTACTGTCACAAATGTTGAACTTGGACTACTAGATGAAAAAGGGGATTAAAGGGAATATGAATAATAATAATCATAAAAAATAATACCAGTACAAGTGTCACCGACCTTTTCGTGAACGCTTTCTAGAGACAATGACAGGTGTTAGAGATGTTTCATTTTAGCTGAACAAGTACACAACACAAAATTCTTATTTTTTTTACTTACGCCCAACTTAGATAACAGAGCTTTCAAGTTTCAAACTTCGAATTCTAGCTACGAACGTGACTCCCACTATTTGTTTGGTGATGAGCTAAGGAAACTCACCTTCAGATGTCTTCATGTGAAGATGCAATCGAAAGTCATTTGATGAGTTGACGCAACTAATTAAATTGCTATCGGATAATTTTCAATTATCAACTTCATATGAAATCAACTACATGAGTTACCACCAAATATCAAATTGCCCTGAATTCTGATTGGCGTTTTAATTTGAGGCCCGAGTCAAATTTCGGGGCCAATAAAGCGAAAAGTCAATTTTCGGGCTAATTTGATATTTATGGGAGATTAAGTCATGGTTGAATGTGCTTGTCTAGCCCTAATCAGTTCTCAAAGCAACAAAACAAAAGGGAACATTAAGCTTGCACAAAACTCCTCCACAACATTCTTAATGATAACTTCTGTATATTAACTAACTTGAGAAAATTCAAGCCGTGTAATAAAGCCACTAATTAATGTAAGGTGATTATGTGAATATAAACTAGTTTGTATCTCTTAGGATACATGGGCAGAAAACAAAACAAAATCTACAATGCAACCCTCAACTATACACTGGCGTTTCCCCTAAAGTACTCAAAAGCTAACTCAATTAGTCTGGCATACTAGCAATGTAAACAAAGGTTGACATTAGGGTTCAGCGGTTGCATGTACCAGACGTCCATTTTCAAGTAAGTAAGCAGGAAAAGGAGCTTTGCAGCTGGCAATATGCGATTTCAACCGGGGTATGTTCGGATGCGCGCTTCTGCATCTGTCGCACCTCAACTCCATGGACAACAGCTTATCATCATCTTTCAGTGTTGCTTTCCCGTGACTAGAGACCTCGTCCATTACGTCTACTGAGTCACGGAAGAAAGCAGTGTTGAATGAGTTCCAGTGCTTCTTGTTCTTCAAATGTTTTGAATCAAAGTCCTGGCTGATAACATGTAAATGCAGTTGTCGCATTGACGGAGCCT
>JASCZI010120858.1:85642-96630 GCA_036250425.1 Stylosanthes scabra
CCATAAGGCTCAGCATGCATGTATTTAAAAAAATAGAAGTGATTATCAGATATGCAGGACCTTCAAATTTTGGTTTACATATGATAGAACTTAAAAAAAATATCGAATAAAAAGCTTAGACAAAGGCAAGCATGGGAGTTAATTGTAGATGCAACTTCTAACCCAATACTATCACATGGATGAGTAATCTTATGAATTATGGTAGCATAATTCTTCCACATTTTCAACATATTCATTTTAACCATTTTCCTTGGTGAATATTGAATCATCACTTAAAATAATCTGTAGTCTATTACTAGTTCAATTTAGCCACCTCTAAACTCAAAGACAGCATTTGTTTCTATTTTTTTAAAGTGACTAACTGAGAACATGTGTGCCAATGTCATTCATGAACCAAGACCATGCGTCTATATTTTACTTGCTATTTTGGGTGGATGGAGAAGGGAAAAACTAGTCTTTAATAAATACAGTGCATACCGAGTGATATCCAAGACGAAAGACCAGGGAAGCATTCTCATCTAGGAACTTCCTGGCCCACTTTAAACCCACATCATGCATATTCTTCAGCAACTGAAAGTGTTCTTTTTGGACATCTGCCAGGCTATCAACTCCTCGGGTACGAGACACAATGAGAACATGCTTCTGTGACTGCAAAGCAATTCAGCTCCTTATGTTAGCAGAGTCAAGCATGAGAAGAAAAATGAAATACGGAGAGAGAGCAAGGATAGGGAATGTTTTGACCTTAGGATAGAGATCATTCAGAACAACGACATCCTCTGAAATCTCAAGCAAGTCATCTTTATGCTTTTCAGGATGCATAGCCATTTGATGAAGAGCTTGTGCCCATGATCCCCATGCCTTATTCATGCTCCCATCATTTCTTCTATGCTCCGAATCTACCCTTTCATCTCTAGAATCAGAGCTCACTCTGAAACTATCCAGAATTCCTTTACATTTTTTGCTCTTCTCAGACCCATGATCAGCATCTCTCTTATTCTTTTGATCAATATTTGTCAAATTATTTCTAGAACAACATTCAGATTTATCTTGCAATTTCAAAGCCTTTTCTACAATGTTTTCATTTTCTTCTCTAGATTGCCCTAACTGGGTCCTCACAATTGATGCAAAGCCTTCAAATAGGGAAGCATAAGCATCTTGAAGAATTTTGCATCCTTTTTCATAATCATTGTTGAGACAATTTGGTCTTTGAGGGTTCATATTAGGTCCAAGAACATGTATGACATGGGTTACGCCCTCCGTAACAAACAAAGGAGAAGATGCAGGTAGAGGGACAACAACAGCATTTCCAGGTGAAAGAGATTTTGCTCTTTCTTTGGTTGCAGACTCCAGTTCAGGACCCGCAGCATTAAAAATGGCTGCATTAACACCTCCACCTCCAGGTTTTAACCGCCTGCAAGGGGGCATTCATTAGACCAAAAGGACATGTTAAAAATGGAAGTTCATGAGACAAAGCTATACTCTATCAGAGTCAGTTACATGTCTATTTAAGACCGGACCCTATGCAAAAACAAGTCTATTTAAGAGATCCACATTATCAGGATGCATGCATTGGCAGTTGAGTTGTGTTAGAGCTGAAGTTGCATAGTATTTATTTTGTAACTAAAACAAAAAAGGCATTCAGTATATCCTTAATTGATATGTAAGCTTGATTCTAGATCTTGATGATAACATTACACTTGATAAATATTTCATTGTGTGAATTCAGACTTCAGATACCCAGAGAAAGTGGGAATTCTAACAAATGCAACAGGGCTTGCCATTTAACATTCATCATCCTCTACCATATGCATATGGGTGAGAGGTACCTTCTAATGTATTTGTTTACTACAGATCTACAGCTAGATGGATTCATCTTACAGCAAATTTCTCAATTATGTTACGATAAACTGATATGATAGAATCTTACCAGTTGGCAGCATTAGCTATGACATTACAGTTTAAACCTCCGCTAGAATGAAGTTTAGTAATGTCACCGACATGGGTAAGAAACTTTTGGGTGTCAATGTGTTTTTCAGATGCTTTGGCTTTAACTAAGGAGAGAATCTTTGATTTATGAGTCAAATCAACCAGCACAAGTCTAGCATTGCCAAGCTTAGCTGTAAACTCTGCAACCTTCTCGACAATAATATCAGCTGCCTTTTCATAATTGAATTGGAAATCAGATGTTGAAATAGATGGAAATGCTAGAGTGGGAGCATCATCTAGAGAAACTCGACTGGCATGGGAACCATTCAAGGCCACTCCCTGGCTTTCTCCTTCCTTTGACTCTAAGTTGGGACTATCTAGAGTTGGGGATGCCATTTCTACATCTTTGTCGGAAGAATCAATTTTCCCAGGCGTTTGGGAAGTAGTGTTTCCAGTTCCATCAGGTCTTGCTGCAGCATCAGGGGCTGCCACCTTTTTTAGGAACTTCATTATACCAACTTGAACTTTTGAATCTGGATTTTTCTGGCCAAAGCAGCCATGCGGGAGGTTATCCAGTGGCCCAAGAGAGCTGTAAGTATTAACGGCATCTTTGACGTCACTCTCATTCTGACAAAATGTTATCCGGTTATAGCCTTCGCTTAATTTGGGCAGCTCTTTCTTTTGAAGCATTCTATTCACAACTGCTGCAGCTTTTCCACCCTGAAGATTTCCTTCATGGCCAGTCCGTTTAACGGATCGAGAAATACAGAGTTTAGCAGGAAGATCAAGCACAACTGCATGCACATCTACTTTGTGCACACCACCTAGCTTTACGAATTCAGAGCGCTGATCTCTGTCAAGATTGCATCTGTCAATAAACACACTCTTATCATCCTTCAATGCATTAGCTGCACTGCTTAAGCATTGAGCTTTACTTCCTGCTTTTCCATTTCCAATGGTGTCCTGAAAGGCATTATAACCAACATTAGATCAAATCCAAAACCCTATACAGGTCATAAAGGTTCAAAGTAATGGGAAAGCATTGGCAGTAACAGCCGCTCTGCTCACAAAGAAAAACTGTCTAAACCTCACTCCCCTCGAGTTGCACAATTGGCTAACCTATGTGAGCTTAACAACTAATTAAGATTTCTTAAATTAATAAGTTCTCAAGGATACAGATCCTAATTATATGAGAAAGTCTTGGTAGCCAATATTAGGGAGACAATAGGAAGCTAATATCATTTTTCCTTCTTTTCTCTTTCTCCCTTTGCCACCCACTATTTCTCTAATTACACTCATTGGCTCCCTATTAGTCCCTTAACGTTGGTTCCGTAGCATTATTCAATTATATAACTGATACAAGAAGCACTGATTAACCATAAGCAGTCTTATTACTACCTGTGTGGATAATATCACTCAAAAACTCCTCCCTCCTCTTTTCTGAAGATGAAATATCACATTTGTATCATTTTGGCCTAGTATCTAAGAATAGAATTCATTACTTCTCAAAAATTCACCTTTTAGTGCATCATGAGAAGTTAAAATATATATTTTTCTAAAAAAAGCACTACTTAAGGGATTAAATAAGTTATTTAGCCAAACGAACCTTCAGTAATGAGAGATTTATCAATTGATTTTATGCCAGCTACCCGAAACATACCCCTAAGCCCCCACATTTGCTTTTCCCAACAATACCCAATGCTACATTAAACTCCTACAAGTTACCAGGTAAAAATACCAAAAAAAAAAAAAACAATGAAAGGTGAAAGTGAAACCCAATGAGGCATTTCATCAAACAGGTAAAAGGCGGAGGCAAAGAAAGAAAGAACAAAAACCTGGCAAACGCGAACCCAGGGGCGAGTTGAAGAACGCATCACTTGTTCACAGAAAGTTGATTTGCCACTCCCCGGTGCTCCAACTAAAATGACCAAAATGGGCTTTCCCTCTTTGGGTCGAGAAGCTTCGTCAACGTCTATGTCCATCTTCGCACACGATCGTTTCTCCTCTTGAAATGTTTGCGGTTGTGAGTGATCGGAATTCGGAAAAGCATGAAGCAAGCAACTACTTTGCGTCGTGCTATGTGGCAATTAGAGGATGTCTATTGTTTACATCGCATGCGAGTTTTGGAGTATACACTATTCAGCCTTGTGTATGTGGCTATGTGCCATGCGAACAGTGTAAGCTTTGTTTGGATTAGGGAGGTATATGGGAGGACAGAAGTGGAAGAGAGGAAAAATTGTATATTTTCATGTTGTTGTGTTTGGAAAAACAACAATATCAATTAATAATTTATAAATTAAATATTAAATGTTATATTTTTTTAGATATTGAATGTTCTAGGTTTTATTTTAGTTGTTTTATTAGCCTGAAGATATGAATCCCCTTTTTTGGCTAAAAAACCTCCTCAATTCTTATGGCATAATACTAAAAATGCATATATATTAATGAATTGATGATTTAATTATTAGATTGCAATGAAAGTTGTGGAGGGTAAGTTAATGCCAATACTTCCCTATGATAATGCTAACCTAATGGAAGATCTAATTGACGTTATTAACTTTTGTTGGGATGGAGACCGTAAAAAAAACCACCTTTCTCAAAGGTGCCAACCAGTTTCACGTAAGCATGGGAGAGGTGCCTGCTGTGTTCCCGCCTTCACATGGATGACGCCCTCTCCAGTAGCGCCTCTTAGTCAGCACCTGAAAAAAAAAAGAAGTTGCCACCGTGTTGCCAGGCAAAATGAGGGCATCTTCATCAATAGTTTCAAAATAAGGGCATTCTCGTAATAAGTTTTGAAAACAAGGGTATTTTGATTTTTTAGCTTTTTTTTTTCTTTTGATTATTGGTTACTTTAGGTTTAGATGTTTTATTCATTTCACAGTGTATGTTCTATAAATAGTCGTTACAAATGTTTTATTTTTTGTTGGTTGATTTATTGGTAAAAAAATTATTGATTACCTAAACATATAAATTGAACATCCAAAATCTAAAAAAATAAAACATCTAAAATTAATTATTGGCTAATATTGACTGATTTTTTATTAATTTCCTTTGTTGATTTTCTTTTATTTTGTTAAAAAAAAAAAGCACAACTGCTAAACAACCAACACAACAGGAACCAACATCATCTTTTATATCTCCCTTTTCTTTTCCCATTTCATTGCGCCATAATACCACCATCGCGTCTCCTCCTTTTTCTCGTCCTCCTTCTTCGACACTGCACCATCACCACGATGTTAACACCACAATTACAACTACCACCATCTTTTCTTTTTCTTCGCACTACCGTAACACCACCATCGCCCCTTCCTCCTTCTTTACAGTGCTGCACTACTATATTTTCCTATTATTTGAATAATTTGTTATACTTAAATTTAAATTACTTCGATCACTAATTAATTCATCGCTTCGCATTATCTAAATTTAAAGAATTAATATAAAAATTGAAATAAAATAAAGATATGATATTTTGGTGGTTTAATTATAGTAACTAAGATATTGGATGAAAATAAATCTGATTATAAGTTGTAAGGCAATAAGAATATATAAATAAAAAATAAAAGGTAAAAGAAAGAAAGAACAAAGATATATCAACGATCTAGAATTAGAATTAGAATTAGAGTATGTAAAGATCTTAAGGTTATCTCATAAAAAATGTTTTAAATCATGATTTGATTATATTTGGATAATCATTATTTATATATTTTTTAAAATGTTATTGGTAAATTATTATTAAAAAAATAATTCTTAATACTTTTTCTTTATTATTTTATCAATAATCGATCAATAAAAATTTCTCTTTTAATAACCATGGGTAATCCTAGTTCATAATTTTACTTATCCACTTTTCATTGGATGATTACTAATTTTAAAAAAAAGTTTAGAAAGCAAATACTAAAGAAAATTATGATAGTTCATGAAATCAAAAAGTGAAACTCTAATCCTAACATTAGTACCCTTCTTCTTCTGTCTCAGCGTCATTACTACCACCATGCGAATAATATAATACAATATTTTTCTTATTATTGTGTTAATATTTAATTAATAATCTAAACTTTTTCCACAAAAATAAAATTCTTTAAAGCGTGGGCAAACACATTAAAACAACGGGGCCACCAATACATACATATAAATAATTGTTAATTGTTTTTCAGTAGTCAATGCAGGCAATTGCCCCCACTCTCCTCTATGTAGATCCGTCCTTGACCATGTCCCTCTCCTTTTTTTTTTTTTTTTCTTTGTGTTGTTGTTGTGTCAAGATTTTATTAATTTTTAAAGAGCTCTCTAATATTAATTTCATAGCATTAATATTAAAAATATATATATATTAAGAGTAGGTCAACATTATTTGTTAATGAATATTTTATCATTTTGACTCAACACACCTTATTAGTTGTTACTTTATAATATTAGAATTTAAAATTTATAAATTTTATCCGCAAAAAATGACATATTGTAGTATCGCTTAAAAGAAAATAGAAAATAGTTCTTGCAGAAGCATTTTCGTAAATAATCTGTCTTAATTTTTGAGGCTATCTCAAAAAGAGAAGAGAAGAGTAAATAAGCAAAAGTACTTACTAAATATTTTAAGGTGACCAACACATAAAACAAAAGTACACCCTAAAAATATTCAATTAGAGACAAAAACACATATTTTATCCATTGTTAATTAATAGTAGACGGATAAAAATATATACGATATATGTATTTTTATCCATTGTTAATTATTTTTGTAGTGTACTTTTTTCAATCTTTTATATTTATTTTTGTTCACTATAAAATTTTTCAAATGTATTTTTATTCATTTATTGAAAGATACCTTCAAATAAAATTATAGGAAGCATTTCTCATGTAACATTTTGTTTACATGTAACATCATATGACACCATCTATAATTGTTGAGATTTCAACTTTTCGTAATTAATGGATGTGATTTGACTGATTGTTTTTTCATGGACTCACATCTGTAGACCTTATCTTGAGATAGCAACTGCTGAGTGGCGTCTTAAGTTATGCTGTTTTTTAATGTTCGTTCCTAAGGCAGCTTGTTTAGTTGATGGTAGCCGTCACCATCAACTCGGGTTTTGGGCCTAATTGGTTGGGCCATCAAGAATACTACCTGATCTGCTAATTACAATGGACATTTACTCTCTTTGTGAACTTAAAAGAAACAAAAACTTTCCAACTACACGCTACACCCCACCAATGAAACATGGTGAATGATTCGGTGGTAAACCTTTCATTATTTATTAATTTTACATATTGATCCCAAATTAAATTTATTTTCTTTATAAACTGCACCATCAAAATGGAATAATGGCACAAGTTGCTTTCCTTCCTCTTTGTCTTTGAGGGTGCGTTTGTTTTAGGAGACTGGGACTGAGACTGGGAGACTGAGACTCAATATTGTGTTTATTGGACAGAGACTGGAACTAAAATTTCAGTCTCAGTCTCCAGAATTCCAGTATTTTCAGTACCTCCAAATTGGAGGGACTGGAAGACTGGAGACTGAGACTGAAACTTTAATAATATTTTTTTATTCAAATACCTTCATTCAACATTATAATTTCTAATACTAACCTTTGTTTTTGTTCCATTAACTTAATTTAATCCCTATCTCTCAGTCTCTATCTCTAATTAATTTTAAACCAAACACAATACACAAACCTATTTCAGTCTCAGTCTCTCAGTCTCAGTCCCCCAGTCTTAGTCTTCCAGTCTCAGTCTCTCTACCAAACGCACCCTGAAAGACCACTTAGTTTTTCAGTGTTTCTCCATCTTCCTCAATCGTGAAACCTCCCAAAGCTAAAACGGAAATAGAATAAGGCTGGCTTTGATGGAGTTCTTAAAATTTTGTTTGTAATTTTGAAAAATACAAGTATTTTATTTTAGGTTTGATAAATAAAAAATTCAAATGCTTGTGAGTGTTTCCCGTCTTCCTCAATCATCATAAGTTTTCCTTCCCCTTTTTCCTCCCATGCCTTCCAATGAACACGCTATCATTTTCTTCGACCATAAAGCATTGTCAACCTCAACAACTATATCTTCCTCATCCTAAACTAACTCGTCACAATTTGAGATTTTCCCTCCCCTTTCTCTTTCTCGACTCACTCTCTTAATTTTAATTTTGTTTTTTCTTTTATCTTTTTAATTTCTCACATCCAGCCATTAGTTTAGATTTCTCCAATGTGGTGAAGAAAGATGCATGGATCCAGTAACACAACGACGACCGTCGAAGTCGAATTACCAGGTTCAGTGTTTATAAAATGGATGCTAGGGTTTAAAGTTCATAATCAGATTTGGGGGAAGATAAGATGACTTAATGGGGGAGGGGGAATAGGGAACCGTTCTGTAATTTACTAAGCAGTTTATCCACCACAAAAGAGCATAGTAATTAGCTGCCCTTTTATGCCATTTTATTAAGAACCAACAAGGACACTTTTGGGAATATAGTTAACCACAAAAGAAAACAATCATGCTATTTAAACAAATGGTTTTTACTAATCAAGTAAAAAACCAAGAAATTTTGAAACAAAACCCCACTCTCACCCTAAAACGCGTGTACACACGCTTTTCTTCATCCTTCTCATTGTTGTCGTCTTCTTCTTCATCGTCTAGGGTTGGCAATGGGGCGGGTAGGGGGGTTTTTGCCCTACCCGACCCCGTCCCGCCCCGCCCCGCCCTATTTGTGTAAGCATAAAACCCGCCTCGCCCCGCCCCGCGGGTACTATAAAATTATACCCTAACCCGCCCCTATCATTTTAAGAAATTAATAAATAAATTTAAAATTTTCATATAATTATAATCAAATCTAAACATAAATTTAAGTAAAAATTAAACGTTGAACATTTAAATAAATAAAAACACATAAAAAATTGTACAATATTACAATAAATTATAAATAAATCATATATTTTAATTAAATATTTAACATATATATATATATACCGGGGCGGGTACATCCAAAACCCGACCCCGCCCCGCCCTGGCCAGAACTCGCCCCGCAGCGGGGCGGGTAATTACTCGCCCCAACCGGGTAGGGTACCTGCGGGTACGGGTTTGGTTGCCACCCCTATCATCGTCCTCCTTCGCTGTCGTCGTCTTCTTCTTCCTCCTCCATCATTGTCTTCTTCTTCTTCTTCTTCTTCTTCTTCTTCCACCATGTCTGCAACTTCTCCGTTGTCTTCATCGTCGTCTTCTTCTTCTTTCATGTCTGCAACTTTTTCTTCGTCTTTATTGTTATTGTTGTTACTGTCGTCGTCATTGTTGTTGTTGTTGTTGTTACTATTACGTTTCGTTTGGTTCTGATTACAATAGCCCAGAATCCACCAAAATAATATTATAAAATCCACCGAAATAATATTCTAAACTCAACTGAAAAAATAACCCAGAATCCACCGAAATAATATGCTAAACTCAACTGAAATAATATGCTAAACTCAACTGCATTTTCCTTCCTTCCTTCTTCCAAGTCTACATCTACATCTTCTTCTTCTACTTCTTCTTCTTCTTTTTCTTTCCTTCATTCTTTCTTCTATGTCTACATCTGCATCATCATCACCATCGTCGTCGTCATCATCATCATCTCATCATCAACTTCTTCTTCTTCTTCCACCGTGTCTACAACTTCTTCGTTGTCTTCATCGTCGTCTTCTTCTTCTTTCATGTCTACAACTTTTTCTTCATCTTTATTGTTGTTGTTGCTGTCGTTGTCATTGTTGTTGTTGTTGTTACGTTTCGTTTGGTTCTGATTACAATAACTCAGAATCCGCCGGAATAATATTATAAAATCCACCGAAATAATATTCTAAACTCAACCGAAAAAATAACTCAGAATCCACCGAAATAATATGCTAAACTCAACCAAAATAATATTCTAAACTCAACCGAAAAAATAACCCAGAATCCACCAAAATAATGTGCTAAACTCAACCGAAATAATATGCTAAAATCCACCGAGATAATATGCTAAACTTAACTGCATCTTCCTTCTTCCATGTCTGCATCTGCATCTTCTACTTCTTCTTCTTCTTTTTCTTTCCTTCATTAATTCCTTCTTCCATGTCTACATCATCATCATTATCATCTTCTTCTTCTTCTAATAGCAGAAAACGAAAAAGAACATGACGATGAAAGTTGCAGAACCAAAAGAACGCGAAATAAATTTGCTTTGTTAAAGCACTTGGTTGATGTTATATTAAGGGGAAACGAATGCGTGAACAAATTTGCTTGGTTAACCGCTGGTTAGCTAGATTAATTGAAAAACAAAAATAACAGCTTAACTGAATATACAACTGGCACATTAGATATCATAGGTGACAGTGTAACATGAGAAAACTTTCCAAAACTATATATCATGAGTTTACCACCTGGCTAGTTCATCCTAGCTAGCTAATAAAACTCTTTATGATCACAAACAAATTAAAGAAAATTAAGAAAAATAAAAAACGACAACAACTAACATACAAATTAGAAGTCCAACAACAATCAACAAGGCTTCCTCCTTAGAGACCTATACTTCTTCCCACCACGATGTTCATACACAAAATCAAGCTGAGGGACAATCTTGTAAAGTACATCATCTACTTTCTTGGAGTACCACAACCTCCATCTGTTGCACAAAATCAGTGGCATGATGATGATTCCAAACCCAAAAGTGAATCCCAACTCCACACTCAACAAGCTCCAATCAATTGAGTTCCTCTTAGATGACGGCTACGCTGACGGCCCTTGTCCTCCTCCACCACCACAACTTTGGGTTAATGGTGGCCCACACAACCCTTCATTGCCTATAAATGAATCTGCTTCAAACGATTGAATTTGAGTACCTGTTGGAATTCTTCCCACAAGATGATTGTAGGACAGATTCATGATGGAAAGAAAAGATAAGCTTGCGAGCTCAGTTGGAATCTCTCCTCTCAGAGAATTCATTGACAAGTCTAAGGACTCAAGATTCCTCAAGTTACCCAAAGTTGAAGGGATATGGCCTGAGAAAGAATTGTGTGACAAGTTAAGAGCATGCAATGCTTTGAAACTCATCATCTCTTCTGGTATTGGCCCCT
>JASCZI010120858.1:103676-114597 GCA_036250425.1 Stylosanthes scabra
ATGGAGTTGGAAAATTGACATAGGAATAGGCCCTTGGAGATTGTTGCCACATAAATCAATCATCTCTAACAATGAGGAAGAAGCATTTGGAAACTCCTCCAATATACCATCAAATCTGTTGTATGAAAGAGTCAGTAGTTGCAAACTTGGAAGTATGAACAGTGATATAGGGACATTCCCGCTCAAAGAGTTATCTCCTAAATCAATGCTCACAAGATTCAAAAGGCCATTAAGATAATTGGACGGAAGCATACCGCCGAAAGCATTATGATTGAGGGATAAAACTCTAAGAGCCTTAGACTTATTCAAATGTGGAAGAGACCCAGCGAAGTTATTGAATGATAAGTCTAGATGAACAAGATGGATGAGATTTGACATTGAATTGGGAAGTGTCCCATTGAATTGGCAATTTGACAAATCTAATGTAGAAATTTGATTCAACTTGCCAATAGACTCTGGTATAGGTTCTGAGAAATTGGTATGGCTAAGATTCAAGTAATTGAGAGATGATTGATGTGGGAAGTTTGGTAAGGAACCTAGAAGACCTTGATTATCAGACACATCAAGAACTTGAAGTGATGGTAATTGGAAGATATTTTTTGGAAGGACTCCACTCAACCTACAACTTCTGAGTTGCAAAATGTTTAAACTAGACAAATTGGCAAGGTACTCAGGAACTGGGCTTGACAAATTGTTATTGTCTAGCTGAAGCACTGACAGAGATTGAAGCTTTGTCAATGAAGGGTTAAGAGGACCAGAGAGATTGCAAGATGACATACTCAAAACTTGTAGACTTTTCAGGGAAGATACAGCATGGCACCACTCCTCTCCTTTGGTTGGAATTGCAACACCATCTAGATAGAGTTCTTTCATTCTTTTAAAGTTTTGCAGAAACTCTACAATGTTTAGCTTCTCAAGTTTCAGACCATGTTGTGATGTGGACAAATCAAGAGTTTCCAACTTGTTCAAGTGAGATATTTGAGTTGGAATTTGCCCCACGAAACCAGCATTTGACAAATTCAAGTGCCTCAAATTCATCTGCAGGTTTTGGAACTCATAATGAATATCAGAATTGAACTCATTATAAGCCAAATTCAAACTCTGCAAACATTGCAGCTTGAAGAGACTAGTTAAGTTTCCTCGGGTGATGAATTCCTGGCTTATGTCAAGAGCAATGACATTTCCCTTGGTGCTGCAAGCTACTCCTTTCCATTGGCAGCAATCATGAGTGTGGTTCCAATGAATTAGTTTCATGGACTTAGCTGGGTTAAATAGGAGGTTGCTCTTCAAATCGAGTAGCAAAGATTGTTGATGGCCAAGACAACGGGAAGTAGCAACATTAAGGGTGATAGTAAAGTTTATTAGGGAGAAGGGTAGTAGCAAGTAAAGCCATATGGTAAGATTGGTTCTCATTATGTGTGAGGCAAGTTATTATTATCTATGATATATGGGATGTATCATGTATGGAAGAGTGAATATGGTTTTTGCTGCATTTGATAAGCATAAGTTATCCGTTCCTTTTATAGAGTGCAAATCAAAGCGTATGTTATGAATGAGAATTATGGGCACTGCAATATGTGGTCTTTTAGTAAGTCCACAACAAAGAATGCACAAAGTCCTCCATGTGATTCATGATTGTGATTGCATGAAGTAGTCTCCACTCATCCCTTGCTTGTTAGAAACTTAGAATCAGTGATGAAACAAATATTGTGACTTTGATTTGGAAATGCAAATTGGAAGCTAGTTCCAGAATTCCAGCACCCAAGATTTACGTTTTATTTTTCATTCTTTTTTTCTCCCTCAAATAATTTTGATCAATGGTAACAACATACAAGAGTAGCGTATACGCATAAAAGTAGTAACTACGTGGATTCATTTGGTTCATATCACTGTGACAGTGATCTATACACTCTTAGTTGTGTCACATTGGATTTTGACATTGTTGTCCATATTTACTGACGAAGTCTCCGGACTGTGATTGCTTGAATTAGTCTCTCCAATCACTTCTGTTCACCCATTACATGATCTGGAAATTGTTTCGTTTGTTTTTTTTTTTTATGACTTTAACCTTGGGCATCAATGAAGCTTGTATCACAATCTCAGATCGGGGAGACCGTATAACTTACTCTTCTAAAAATGAATTTCAAGAAATAAATTAACTTATCAACAATACCAGAGAATGAAGAACAATACTCGAAGAATTGGACAGTGAAAGGTGAAACTAAGACTTGGACTTGAATTAAGGAAAATGGAAAAGAAAAGTAAATAACTTATTAGAGAAATTAAAGAACAAATGACGAACTAATGAAAAGAAATAATCTGATATAGTTATGCTATGACAATTGTAATCAAATTCTTTATGCATTAACTGGAGACAATTTTTTAAAATTTCATCTATGCTATTATATAACAATAGTAATCTGTTATGGACTTATGATATTGATCAATTTGGACCCCAGCTACTTAAGTACATGACAGTCTTCAATGACTCTTCTGCCTTATTCTCTTTCAATTAAACAAGAGCAGAAGAAGATGAGAGAGTGCTCTTTGCTTGAGACATGGTTCTTAAGGTGCTGTTGAGCATTTCTGACAGAATAAAGTGTAGCTGTTGATAGTTTTTAAGAGCATATGAATGAAATTTTCAGTTGAAAATGACTTAGATGTGTTAGCTCTAGTTTGGATCAGTATGTGCCATCTAAACATGTAATTATTGTTGTTGTTGTTTATGTTTATTCATGGGCATTGAACCTCCTAATGACATGAATTTAAACGTGGATTTTGATATGTTATTATGAATTTTAATTTTAATATTTGAACTTAAACGTGAACTATTTCTGAAAGAGAAAGTGTTGGAAACCAATATTAATGAGATAATAGAAAATCAATATTATTTTTTTTCTCTTTCTCATTTTACCACCTACTATTTTTCTAATTACACCCATTGGCTCCCTATTGATACCTAATGTTGGTTCCGTAGCATTACTTATTTTGAGAAAATAGACTAGTTATGTTTAATAAATTTATTTTTTTTCTTGTATTTAAGTAAATTCGTCCGACCCTTGTCATTAAAGAAAAATATTTTATTAAAATAAATTTGATTGGTTGAGATGGAGGCATAGATAAAATCAGCATTAATAATTATTTTTTTTTTGTGTCTAAACAACAAGCACCAACTAAGGAGCAGAGCTATCCTAGAGCAAGAAGAATATCAATACCGGGAGAGAGCCATTCTACATGAGGAAGACCTTCTATCGCCGCTTTCTTTGCCATTGCATCTGCCACGCCATTTGTTGTTCTTTGAATAAGACCGATTTCAACCCACCAATCACTCTGCAGAAGATCATGAATCTTGCAAATGAGGTCTTGATTTAACACATTATTCCTATGATGATGTCTTTAAGCAATCATGTAAATCTCAATGTTATCACTCTCACACAACATCTCACGATAACCATTCTCTCAAGCTAATATGAGACCCCTCCACAAAGCAAAAAGCTCACAACAGAAAACATTAGCCATTGAAATTTGACCAGCACAACCTCTTAACCAACATCCATTCGCATCACGAATAATACAGACAAAACCAGCAGAATTCAAATTAAAATAAAAGCTTGCACCACAATTCACCTTAACTTGACTATTCTTTGATGAAGTCCAATTTGTAATTAAAGAGGCAGGTAAAATAAAAGTGGAGAAGGAAGCACCTTTTTCAAAATCTTTGGAACTTGTCAAGCAAAGCGCACGAACTTTCATAATAGACCAAGGGTCACTGGGATTGAAAATATCATTGTTACTCGCCAAATCCACCGGATTGCAGAAGCAAAAATAAACTCATGTCGCACACAATTCAAGAACAACCAAGTCTGAAAATTCTGGTGAGGAATCAAAACAAAGTAATGAGCAAGCACATCCGAAACCAGTTTGGCACTAGGACAGTCCCTAAAGCATTGAGAAACATCTTCAACAGCTGAGTTACATCTGTTTTTTATTAAGTACGAGCAAACTGTTTGTTGACTTTATTGTTCAGTGGGCGTGCAGGGCGTGAAGGACCTGGAAAATGCTTCCGTCTATATCCAGAAAGTGAATTCGAGAAGCTGGAGGATTCTACAAAGCCTGAGATTAAGCGGTGCAACCTATCAAATGTGATTTTGCAGCTTAAGGCCTTGGGTGTTGATGACATATTAGGGTTTGATTTTATTGAGAAACCTTCACGGTGAGAAACTTTTTAGCATTTTTGTTAGACTGTTTCCCTACATTTACATATTTGTCGGTGTTTATGTGCTCCATTTTTGCTGATATTATTCATTGTACCATATGTATGTGGTGGATATTTCTTTATTTCTTTAACAATGATGGTTTTTTATGATAGAAGGGCAGAATTTTGTCGTTCCGGAGCAAATTCTTCCAACCAATATTTTAGGAATTAGTGTCCATTTTAGTATATCTGAAACTGAATGAATGAATCAATTTAAGCCCTCATTTTTCAAAATGAAAATTCTGTCCTTCAGTTTTGGAAATGTGATTCCCGCGTTAGTCTTTGAACAAATTTGTGTTTGACAACCATTAATACAGTGCTAATATAGCTAGTTGATGTGGATACGTTTTAATTGTGGTCAATATAGTGTTCGAAGTTGGTTCATATGTCTTAATTGGTGTGTACTAATTTTTATTTAATTAAGACCTATGAACTAATTTTGAATACCATATTGAAGATAATTAAAAGGTGTACACATCAAGTAATTGTTACAGTACCAGGGTAGCAATTAGCTATTCACTTCAGCATTTCACTAATAGATGTGAGACGAAAGATTTGTCAAGGACTAATAGGAGTTGCATTTCTGAAAGTCGGGGATCAAATTGACTCGTCCAATCAGTTTCAGGAATCAAAATGCGCACTACCTCTTTTATTTAGCTTTTGATAAATAAATAAAAATAAAATCCAAACAGGCCCAAATGATTCTATCTCTTCAATGTAGCATCGACGACAACCACTTTGTAACGTAGTAAAACCTAAGAACAACAGATGGTTGTTTGCAATGTGGTGCACCGTGCACCATATAGTCCAATCTTGGTACTTACTATTCAGTGACCACTATTTGGAGGAATACATGAGGTAAATAAAAATTTCTGTTTGACTAGATGTAGTTTCTGATCTCTATCATAATATATTAGTGAATTGTTCCTCTTGCATCCCTGTTAGTGAGCCTTCGAAATTTATTTTGCTTCTCTTGGTTTTGGATGCTGTATCATGTATTCTACTGAAGAAATGGCCTCTTTTAGGGATATATATTACTGTTTCTATATGCTTCAATACATACAAAACATTATTGAAGCTTGTGCCATTACATGTTTGAACAGGGCAGCAATTATCAAATCGTTGGAGCAGCTATTCTCTCTGGGTGCTCTAACAGATGACTGTCATCTATCTGATCCTGTTGGTCATCAAATGGCTAGGCTGCCCTTGGACCCTGTTTACTCTAAAGCTCTTATCTTAGCTAGTCAGTTTAACTGCTTGGAGGAGATGCTGATAACCTTTGCAATGCTGTCGGTGGAATCCATATTTTATGCTCCTCGTGAAAAGCAAGCAGAGGTTTGAATAATGAGTTCTGATCCTACTGCGTACCTATTATATCTCTTTTGAGGTTACTATGAATAACAAGGCTTAAATTGTTTTTGGCCCCTGCAAAATATTTCTCTTATCCTTATACTTCTTTTGGTTTTGGTTTAGTATAATTTAGAAGTTGGCTATTTTAGTCTCTACTCTGAGTATGCTCCAATAGTTGCTAACGTGGCATGTTATATGCTGATGTGAACGTCTTTCCTCATCAGCAAACTAGCAGCAGGGTCTAAAATAGATAACTTTCTAGTTTTACTTGACCTAAATCAAAAGGTTTTAGAGACAGAAAAGGTATTTTATAGGGATAAAAAATTTATATAAACCAAAGAAACAAATATGTAAACAGTGTATGGATGTTTGAAATATGCAATCAATTTCTGTAGGAAAGTTCTAGTGTTGGTGTAATTAGAGAGATCATTCATTTTCTATTTCCTTGCATGCAATTGAAGTTATTGTTTTTCTCATCTTTTTATTAGTCAAGAACTGCAATAAAATGCTTCTCTAGTCCGGAAGGAGACCACATTACTTTGATTAATGCGTATCGAGCGTCAAATGATTTCTTACAGAAGAGATCAGCAGAAATGGGTAAAGCGAAAATTGAAAAGGCTTTCAGAAAATGGTGCAAGGAAAATTTTATTAGTAGTCGTTCTCTTAAACATGCTCGTGATATCCACAGGTAGTTATTATTTATCTAAATGTTGCAAATTCGTGATATCTTTAAGGGTAAATTACACACAGTCCCCTGATGCTTATCAAAGTCACAGATACCATCCTTTTGTTTGACTAGCATGCACTCACCTCCCCTCTATTTGTGTCATTAAATTGATATGACCTTAAAATAAGGTTGTATAAAATCATTTTTAACTCCACAATCTCTATGCATAGAGAACTCGTAAAGACAGAACAAGAATGACAAAAGCTCTTTTCCTTTTAACATTTTTATGTAGGCATTTTTGTCATTTCAATTCAATAAAGAAAAATAAAATGAGAAAAAAAATCATTAATATACAGGTATAGGCACATGTATAAAGATTTGAAAGTTACATTAATACCAAGGAGTCTAAGTGTATTATTTAGACATGCACAATTGGTGTAATGTCAGGGTTGATGAGTGTATTCTAGCCAAATAGAGGGGCGGTGTAATACATGTTCAGGAGGGCATTTTCGTCATGTTAGATATAAAGGGAAGAATGATAATCTTGTCATGTTCAAGGATCAGAATACTAGAAGACTCAACCCTCCTGAACATGTATCATTAATGCATTGACTGAACATGTATCACGGTGTCTTTTGATAAAGCTCGCCTCGGGGCTGGGCCCGGGCCGGGGTGGGTGGGGGTGTTGTGTCATTGTAATTAACCTTATCTTGCTGGATATCTATTCTATGTATTCTCATTTCTAATAACCACTGCAGGCAAATTAGGGGACATGCTGAACAAATGGGTCTGAATCTTGCTTCTTGTGGAGATGATATGCTTCAGTACCGCAGATGTCTTGCTGCTTCCTTTTTCCTCAATGCGGCCGTAAAGCAGCCCGAGGGCACATACAGGTTGTCATCTATTCCCTCCTCTATTAACTTCAAACTTCTTTTGTGGAGTTTTCAAGTTTTATTCTTTAGCTTTTTTATTTGTTTGCTGATTGGCAACTGTATATATACTTAAACTCAAGATACTACTTTTTTCACTTTTACTTATATTCAAAAAATTCTTACTTCTTAGTCATGACGTCGCAGGGCTTTGACAAGCGGTCTGGTGGTGCAGATCCACCCATCTTCTGTACTATTCAGGCAAAAACCAGAGTGTATTATTTTTAATGAACTTGTTCAAACTAATAGCAAGTACGTTCGGAATGTAAACAGAATTGACTACCTATGGTTAACTGAGCTGGCTCCTCAATATTATGCCGTGAAAAATTAAATTCTTCATCGTTTTGCCAAACAGGTATTTAACATTTCCTTTATTTCGATATGTCGTTTTTGCTTGATGATTTTAGGCGGATATGTGCGTTAGTATGTTAAGCTTTGTCATTTTACGTCCATAACTTCTATCTTTATGACTGTTCTGAATTGATGCAAAAAGAGTAATACCTCAAAAAAAATTCCTAAGAAATTTGTTGGCGAACACTTTCATCCTCAGCAAATTTTTAATCACCAAATCAATCCCCAAACTTTTATTTTGTTAGACAAATCAATCCCCACGTCATATTGTTCGTTGATTGGAAGGATTGATATGAAAATTTAAAAAATTCTTAAGAACTTATATTTCTATCAAATAATGATAATAGACCGATTAGTCTAATGTTTTACTAAAATTTGACACGAGACTTGATTTGTCTAACAAAATAAAATGCTAGAGAGTGATTTGGTATTTAAAATTTATTGAGGACTAAAAGTCTAAAATGTCTGATTACAATTTTTTGTTGCCTTAGATTAAATATCATGAAGACATGAACTAATCTTCCAAAGAGAAGCTGCTTGGGATAATTAATGATGTTACGTTGATCTGGAATAACTGAATACCAGTGAAAGCTTGGGACTGAATTGATTGATTTTTATCGTAGGCTATTGGAGCAGATCAGTGAAAGCTTCAGAATATGTATACTTCATGGATGTTGCCAAATGACTTTATATAATGACAACATTTGTAATGGCTTGTCTTTGGTATCACTGCGGCTGGATCCGATGACACACCTCTTACTGAGTTGTTGCTGCCATATTTTCTCCGACTTGGGTGGTTACTGCTACCGAGATTTGGTAATGAGTGAGTGATGGAACCGCAAACCCTACCGTCAATGGCTACATTGGAGGTGGTGGATTAGCTTGGGCAAAGGAATTGAGTTACACAAATTAGCGAATTTTGAGCTGCCCAAATGAATCTAGCTTTAGGAGTTTAACAATGAATGTGTAAAATTATTTTTTTTCAGATATGCATATTTATCTAACCGGTACCCTGCATATTTATCTCGACATATTTTTCTTTATCTATTTTAGCTAAAGAGAAATTGAAAGAGTGAAATAGTGAAATTGGCGAAGGTAAGAGAAAATTCAGCAAAACTTCTTTTTGGTGAAAAGGTCTATTATGAGAACATTATAGCTATCTTCCAATAAGGATATTTGTGTGATCTAATGCAATGTTGATATGTGGTATTATTAAGCATGAGAGTATGTGTCCGTTATAAATTCATAATGACCCACTTTCTACTTGATAAGTCCAATTTATGTCATCACTAGAAGATCAGAAATTTGTCATTTTGCTATAATTTTTCTTGATAGAATAACAACAAAGTTTGTCCACTAAATGGTAAGTGAACACTGAACAGTTAAATAGTAGCAATAAAATCTTTGAGAATCAATGTAAGTTGAAAGTTTCCACCTCAAACCAATGATAAAAGAAGATGACATGTGAAGGCAGCACTAAGTAAAGTTATTTTTAGTTTTAGACCTTCACAACACCATCCATGATTCCATGTTTTTCTTTTTTTCATCCCAAAAGAACGTATGTGACCCTCATGGGTAATTCCGTAATTGTGCTCTAAATTCAACATTCTTTTTTTGGTGCCGTACACAAGTATTAGCATTATCAAACAAAGCAAACACTTTCCTTTTAGCTTCTGTTTGAGAGAACCCAGAGAGTCCACTGCAAACTGCAAACCCTTTCCTCATCCATCGCATTTCTTTCTTTCTTTGTTCTTTGATCCCATCTGATCTTCTTCACTTGAGATTCAATCATGGCTGAAAAACTTTATGGCGGAGCTTACCTCTCTTCCTTTATTGAAGCTATTTTAGACAACCTGTCTAAAATACTTGAAGATGACTCTCCCCTCTATGGAAACCACTCTGCCAAGAAGTTCCTTCCAAGGTTGGAGGAATGTCTGATTGATGTTGATCCTGTGCTTGATGATGCTGAGCTGAAGCAGTTCAGTGACAAGAAAGTCAAGAGGTGGCTTGTTGATCTCCAAGATGCTCTCTATCTTGCTGATGACTTGCTCGATGAACTCTCCACTAAAGCTGCCACTGCCACTCAAACGGATCCAGGTATCTCTGCTTTATGTTCTCGTCTTGTTGATTCATATATTGAAGATACCGGTGACATGGAAAGAATAGTTGGAAGACTAGAGTCTCTTGTAGGACGCAAAACTCTTCTTCGCCTGAAGGAGACTGCCAAGGTGGACATGTCATGGAGAACTCCATCCACATCTCTCGTTGTAAGTTCTGACATATTTGGTCGGAACAAAGACAAGGAGGAGATAATCAAGTTGTTGTTTGATGATACTTGTGATGCTGAATCACCTGTTACTGTGATCCCAATTTGGGGTATGGGTGGAATAGGAAAAACTACTCTGGCTCAATTGGTTTACAGTGATGCTGAAGTGGTGGAAAAATTTGACACTATGGCATGGGTGTGTGTTGCTGAAAATTTTGATCCTGTTGGTCTTACAAGGACTATACTGGAGAAAATAGCTTCTGTTTCGTGTGACAGTGATGATTTTGATTCACTTCAAACTCGTTTGAAAGAAACGTTGAGAGGAAAGACATTCTTAGTTGTTCTAGATGATGTTTGGGAGGATCAAAAAGATATGTGGGAGGATCTTCTAAAACCTTTTCATTACGGGAATCATGGAAGTAAAATTCTTCTAACAACCCGTAGTGAAAAGGTGGCTTGTGTGGTGGCAGCTACTAAACTACAGTACCAACTGAGTTTATTGTCCGAGGAAGATTGTTGGTTGGTGTTTTTAAAACAAGCACGTCTTTCTGCTAACTCTATCAATTCAACTCTTGAAAAAGTCGGCAAAGATATCATCAAGAAGTGTGGCAGATTGCCCTTGGCTGTACAAGCCCTGGGAGGCTTACTACGTGGAAATTCTGATGTCACGCATTGGAATCAGATATTGGAGAGTGAGATTTGGGAGTTTTCCCATGACAGGATAAAAGTTGTTCCTGTGTTAACAATCAGGTATTATTATCTACCTTCGTGTTTAAAAAAGTGCTTTGTTTATTGTTCTTTGTATCCCAAGGATTATGAGTTTTCTGAAAGTGAGTTGATCTTGTTATGGATGGCTGAGAATTTTTTACAACCAGTAGCAAGAAAGACTCTAGAAGAAGTTGGTGAAGAATATTTTGAAGAATTAATTGCAAGATCATTTTTCCAAGCTCATAAAACCGAGGAAAATAAATTTGTGATGCATGATCTCGTGCATGATTTGGCAATGATCTTTGCTGGAGAGTTCTATTTCAGGGCTGAAGAACTTGAGAATGATGTTGAGATTGATATCAAAACTCGTCATTTGTCACATATTGCAAATGGCA